>JAKWBI020000135.1:0-97963 GCA_022664585.2 Zalerion maritima | reverse complement strand
CCCCCCCCCCCCCCCCCCCCCCCCCCCCCCCCCCCCCCCCCCCCCCCCCCCCCCCCCCCCCCCCCCCCCCCCCAGCTGGGGTCTCTTTCTCGCCCTTTGTTTTCTCGGAACGCCGTGAGTTTCGGGATGGGGCTTGGGGATCGCTTTTCTTTCCTTCTGTTCTTTTTTTTTCCTTTTTCGGCGATTAACAGATGAGCACAGCCAGCCAGCCAGCCATGCGTTACTTCTACGCATGGTATTTTCGTGGATTCCATGGGGTAATGGGACACGTCCTATAGGCGGATGAGGAGAAAGTGGAATAGGGACATTTTAGCTGGGCTGGGCTGGGCTGGGCTGGGCTGGGCACATCACACGGCGTGCAAAAATTTGCCTATCGAAATTGTGAATCACAGAGACAAAGATAGAGAGGTTGATGAAAAGAAAAAAGTGAAAAAAAGCATAACAGTGTGCACGAAGGAAATAGAGGCATGGCTATCTACCGTCCTGGCTATGTAGTCAGTTGCACAACTCGCTGATCATGGAGCAAGGAATTGCGCAGTAGTAATTCAGCATAGCGGTGACTTTCGCAATCTATTGGTGTTTCTTTCGTTTGTCCAACTCATACCTCTCCTGGCAAACAACCACCAGATCCATCATTCTGCTGTGCTATGAATCTCTCACCTTACGCTCCCTCCCAGCTACACCGGAGCCCGTCTCCTCTGGGCTGACGATACTCCGCCTTTCCTCAAAGTGAGCAGGCGGGGAAGAAGAAGAAGTTTCCTCCTGCAGACCCAGAAAATACGCGGGTCCGTCTATAAAAGCCACCTCGGAGCGTCCCATGGGCAGGTTATTTTGGGGGCGAGAGGGCGGACGCACTTGGGAGGGGTTTCGAGATGCAAAAGTGCCTGCGACATGATAAAGTCGAGTAGGTAGGGCGCAACCAACCAGCTAGTGCCAAGGGCGAGATTTTTACATTCGATCGGCCTGCCCAGGTAGGTGTTCTGTACTTCCTCCCTCCTTCCCCCCCCCCCCCCCCCCCCCCCCCCCCCCCTTCCCCGGGGGGGGCGAGAGGTTGCTTTGGAGGAAATGGGAAAGAATCGAGTATCCGTTATGTATCTATCTTGTGTGCCGGCGTTCGTTGGCGCTGGAGGAGGCGTTTATTTCATTTTATATTTTATGCCCCAGCTGCAGATATGTATGGCTTGGAAGTGAGTAGAGGTCTGAGGTCATGGGGAATGTAAAGCCTCGGGAGCTAGGAACAAATTGTACGCCCTGTAGGTCGACTGGACATACTGGCTGCATTGGAAATGGGTTGACGGTTTTATATACCAAGCATACAGAAAGGAGTGTCAGCTTCATTTTCTGGCTGTCGTTGGCCATGATTCCTGTGTAGCCCATGGAAGAAGTCTCGGTATTGCAATCTATTTTGACGCAGCAGGGCTCGGAGTTTGAATCCTCCCTTTGCATTTTCTTTTCGCCTTTCGAAGTAACCTTGCTTCGCCAAGAATGAGGAGAGCCAGAAAAATGACGAGGACGAGCCAAGATGACGGGGAAAGGCTTTGAAGCAGGCACTGTGATGTTTTTCCGGCATATTGTAGGGACAGTGTGTTTGCGCTAGCTCTCTTCCTAGGCCACGTTAAACCGAACACGCCGTTGGCATTTGCCTGAAGAAAAGAAACATTTATCGACAAGTGTTCTCATCTAGTTATGTGAGGGTGCAAAATTATTCTGCTTCGTATCAAGATACCATCATGTAAAACCTCCCTCACTCTATCAGATTGAGCCTGGTGACAGTGCCCCGATACCGCAGTGACAGCTACTTTCTTATAGCTCGGTGGATGCACGGTTCTTATAGAATATCTTGTCCGTGGATCGGTGGGTAGGTACGAGGGACGTATCCTCTGCAAGTCAGCTGTGGGATATGCATAATAGCAGGGTAAAACAAACTTGGATAGTTTCCAAGCCGCAGTGGCAGTATAAACCCTTCCTCTCGTCCCCCAACCGCTCTTTTCCATGTGCCGTGTCATGCGTAGCAACTGTCTTTCGTGTCTCTATTTCCCCTACATTCTCGAGCTTACCCAAAGCCAGCAAGAATTTCCCGGGCCATCTCTCACATATGTACCATCTCTCCCAGCTTTCTGCTCCGTTCCTCCTCTTTGTTTGGCCATCTTGGTAGGATTTCTATCCCACACTTCCCGAGTCAGCACTTTCTTCATTCCAGGCTAACTCACTCGAGACCGTTAAACCGCCAGCTTTTCCAATTTTCCACCTGCATGTCCCACCTTAGAACATGCGACCGGGCCAAAAACGGTTCTTCCACCTCACAATTTCATATGATAAACTCTCCCGAATTTTTGGTCAAGAAACGTCGTGATATGTTGGAGTGTCCATCTCATCCCTGCCGAACACGACCGGGCGGGCTGTGGCGGCGGAGCTCTGCCGCAATGGGAGCGATGACTAAGGTATCGATCGGAGCGGCGAGTCACGGCATGTGATAGTTTGGGGATTTGCGCACGAGCCACCACGTCGAAAATGAAGTCACCAGCGGATTTCGTTACGACCCCGTGCTGTCGGAGACGCTCATAAGAGGTTATATTCGAGCTTGTTGTCCATAGGAGACCTGTCAATATCAAATGCTATTGCGACTTCCTCAGCCGTGGTCAATGACATTGAACTCTTGAGGATTCGGCGCATGGGAATGGACAGTGCCGTGGCGTTGCCGACACTGCTTAACGGTTTGGCGGCGAGAAGGCAATTGTCGACGTTGGTCATCCTCAGGATGTTTGAGTGTGGTGATATTTGCCTAGAAGCAATGCGGACAAATAAGAACAAGAAGGATTTGCGGGGGGCACCACGATGATTTTGGATCACGTATAAATTTAAATGATGTGCCATGTAGGTGGGGAGTCTCGGTTGGTGTTCGATTATTCAAATGAGAAAGCAAACGCTCTACGTGTATCCATCCACGGAGATCACCAGATGCCGAGAGGCCCTTCAGGTCCTTAGTAGATAGGGTCGCACCTCCCTGAAATGAAGCATTTTCAATTGGGTACTCCATCGTGACTTCCGCGCCCGTCAAATGCCGATTATTATCGCTTGTCGACGGCAATTTACACCATGAGTGGGTACAGCAATGGCATTCCACTAAGTGCGCCCAATTTCTGCGTTGTGTACCTAGTCGGAGCGGCGCACGGTCCATCTGCCCCCCTCCCAGCATAATGCCCTCATCCTAAGGAATATATGCCTAGCCTAACCACATGGTAGCTTGGCTTCGATCAATTGTCCAAAACATCAAACACAGTAGTCTTTTCAAAATCATCCTTCTAGAGGGTTGGGATTTCCACCGCCTGTCGTGTACAAAGCAATGAGTCCAGCCGCCATATTTGCTCAATTTTTCCTCCAAGAAGATTTGTTAAACTCGAGGACGTAATCTTCTGCAACTCTAGCGGCAAAATGTACTGGTTCGGTCTTTCAGTGTGGTCGACCAGACAAGACCCACGCTTTGTTCAGGTCCTACGGAAAGAGCACAACATAGTCTAGGACAAAGCACGTAGCAGCACAAGTATCTAATGGATATTAATGTTTCTCTGAAGTATTGTACATCGAAGGCTCCTCCTAGCTCTGTCTCTTCATCCTCCACGTCGCATCGCACCCATGCCATTGATATATACGGGGGTTTCCTCATGTTCCCTCATCCTCCAACCATCTCACCCGTGCATCCAGGCTCGGATTCTTCTCTCAGTTGCGCTCATCTCTCCTGGCGGCTTCAAGTGGCGGAATTCGACCAAAAAGGACTTTCGACCGGAAAACAAGTTCCAAACCCAGCTAATTCAAAACACCTGATACTCCGTCTTCTGCGGTGCAAAGGAAACCCTAAAATGACTTCATCATTGTTGAACCCATGCTCCAAAGACAAAAACCAAAGCCCTGCTCGACCATCTGTGTTGGCCAATCGCCTAGGTCATGTTCCTTACCGGTACAATGCGCGTTCGCAGGCAGGAGCCCCCGATTTGCCAAATATTATCCCCCTTCGGACGTAGTAATCAGTCACCGATTATTGCCAAGCTGTTGAATTTGGCAAGCATCAATGAAGACTGACAACTCAGTCGGATACCGCTCGCACTCGGTAGCCCTCCCGCCTAATATCCATGCCACGCCTGGGGCTCCTGTCAAAGTTCCTCAGCAAGTTTCCATGCACGTGGTGCCTCGGATCTGTAAAGTGGCCGTCCAAATCCACGATGTCGTCATCGTCATCGTCGAATGCCGGCACAAAGTCCTTGCCCTCCACAAGAGTTGCTCCGTTCGCGCTAGGAATGGTAACCGGAGCTTGGCCTCCACTGGTAGGGGATCTGTAGGCAGGCCCACCTGTAACCAACGAGCCTTCGACGTAAGTCATGCTGCTGCTTCGGCTGCCAGAGATCGGAGGCTTTGGAATCTGGACTCGCCGGCGCTTCCTCGGCGGTGTCCTGTCAGATTCGGATCCAATTCCGACCCCGTCGGCCTGAGCAGCCTTGGCCCTAGCTGCAGCTGCAGCTGCAGAGGACGCCGGCGGCACGTCGTCGACGCTACTAGCTGTGGTGCTCGACTCAATGTCGCCCCCTCGGTTCCTATTAATGGGGATAATCTTGGGTAGTGTCCTGGATATGCGAGTGATCGCAACACCTCCTGAAGCCAATCCAGAGCTCCGCAATGCGCCGCCAGTTGATGGACGGCTCGAAGCTGGTTCTGGTGCCTTCGGCGTTTCCATCACCTCTGGCTCCACAAGCACAGTTTCTTGCGGAGCCTGGGGCTCTGGATCGGGCGTAGGCGTAGCATTAGCAACGCTGAAATGGGCAAGGCTGAAGAGAGATGTCCTGGTTGGCTCTTCCTTCTTCTCCCTCTGCAGCATTGCGTCGGTGGATGCGCGCTTGGCAACCACCCGGCTAGTGGTAGCTCCGCCGCGTCCCTTTGTCTTTCCACGAGGACTGGCAGTCTCTCTGGCAGATTTCCCCGGAGAAGCAGAGGACAGTGAGCCTTTAACGCCCACGATACCCTTCCCAACAGCTCCGGCAGCAGTCTTCCTCTTCTTAGTTTGGGGGGCGTACGAGTCTTGCCCCTCTTCTTCCTCCGCATGTACAATAGAAGCAAAGATGTCCTTAAGCTTCCTCTTAGTTGGGCCCGACTTCTGCTTTAAGCCTCCCTTCAAAGTCTTTACCTCTGCTGCCTTAACTAGGGTGCTGACGCCCTTGATGGCGATTGCCTTGCCCGGTTTCACTGCTGCAGGCTTTGCACCCTTGGCGGCCTTGACGGGCTTGGCTGACGTCTTCTGACTCGCTGCAGCGGCCGTGGCCATTTTAGCGGCAGCAGAGTTGGGGTTGGGCTTTGTGTTTTTGGGGCCCAAAACACCACGGCAGCTCTGACTTCCACATAGACACTTTTGTACGTTCTTGGCGCTAAAAGGGTCAAAGTTGTAGTCGTAGGTGAGCTCATCACCCGTCACGATTGGGCGATCTCCGGCGAAGAGAGCCATGCGAGGCTGCCCGGACACGATCCATTTGATCATCCTGCAGTTTGGCGCACACGAATGATTGACGAAACGCGCGATGCTACCGGTGGTCGCGTCAATAATCATGTTTTGGTCAAACGACATGAGATAATAGCACTGCGAGAGAGTTAGTAATCCAGTGCAGATTTGGATGGGGCTCAAAGAAGATGCCAACCTCGTTGTTCTTGTACTCCTCATTCATGCGCCTCTCGCACTCGTCTTCCGTGATGATCTCACCGGTGTATTCCATGATAATTTGGTTTGCTTCAAAACACCTGTTGCTGCGTACGCCGTATCCTCGGTCTTCGGTCCTGTACACCTCAACGCCAGTCCTGTATTTGCCTCCGGCCTTGACGCGATCCTGGAGGTCTTGGAATGCCCTGTTGGAGCAATGCTCGCGACCAACATTGCAGTTCGCGTCGTCGCATTCGTACAACATGATGCGATTCTGGCAGTCTTCGGCGCATCCATCTTCGGGGGTGCAAACGCAGGTCGACGAGTCAGTGAAATGGGGTGTCTTCTTCCAGATGGCTGCAGCATCTCCGACAAAGCGGTCTGGTGTCGACAGTCCCGTTAGTCTCCAGTTTCCGTTGCATTCAATTCCCAGACATTCGGGAAAGGAGTGCGACTTACTCTTTGTGATTTTTCTCCATTCGTCGGGCTTGGGGAGCCCAGGCGGCAATGGGCTACAGACATCGTACGGAAGCTTGAAGTCGCGACCTTCGATCAACATCCGTAGTCCGTTAAAGAGGGGTGTTGGGAACGCCGTGTTAGTCAAGTCGGCAGTTAATAATTCTCGCAGGGTCAGCAGTTTCTTTCGCTCAGGTACCGTCAACCCTTTGGTTGGGTCGTATGGGCGGGGTTGTCCAGCATAGAGGCCACGATCAAGCCACTTTTTAGTCTTCTTTTTCTTAAGGGCAATCGCAGCCCTCACAGCGGCTTCCTCCTCGGCTTCCTTTTCCTGTTGCAACCTCTCCGCCTCTAACTCGTCTTCCTGCTGCTTCTTCCTAGCTGCGCGCGAGTTTTCCGGTTCTCCGGTGGTAGGGTCGACGGTAACCTGCTTGCCGTTACTCCACACCGTGTGTACAATGGGCTGAGTTTCGATATGGGCAAATTCGTTGGTGTCCTGCAGTCTACGCAGCTCACGCGACATGCGAGAGAGACCCTTCTCGAACTTATTGCGCCCCTTCTTACGGAGGGAGCTCAGCTTTGTCGTTAGTGTTTCGGCGTCCTTGCCCGAATTACGAGTGCTGTATCGCGTGTGGGTGGCGGGGCTCTCGGATCTAGCTTTGGTGATGGCACTTGTTCGAGTTCGGTTGGTAGTTGCGGCCACTACCGCCCTTATGCCCTTCGCTTTGTCGCCCTTACCGCTCCCAGCTCCACGTGTGGTTGAAATCCTTCCGCTGGGGGTTCCAGCGCTGGCTGCTCGCACCGGAGACCAGGTCTGGTTCAATTCTGCTTCCGACGGAAGAGCACTTGTGCTGGCACGTGCAGATTTTGCTCTAGTCCTCGTGTATTCAGCCATATCGTGGTCTACATCTTCGATTCCGTCGGGGATTTGTGAATGTGGCACGTCGGGCTCTTCGCTTTTGGCAGTAACAAAGCTACTCGATCCGGTGGTGCGTCGGCGCTCTCGACGTCTCGCGTCCACGTCGTCACCCTTTGAAGCGCGTTTTCCGTGAACATCGGTTCCTGAGAGCTTTGCAAGGTTGTATGTCGCGACGGAGCCACGGGTCCTCCGTGGGCGGTGGATTGACGAATCATTGTGTGGATCCACTAGTTCTTCTAGCGAGTTGAGCAGTTGGTTTGTTGGTGGGGACTCGATCGACTGTGCCGGATCAGAGGCATTCTGGGCAATCATGGCTTGTAGCATGTCGTCTGCGTCGTGTGCCTCAGGTTCGGGTTCGAAATCGCCGTGACCTTCTAGGGTGGTGTCACGTGGGGCAGCGGCTATATCGAGGGCTTTGGACGCGACGGGAGAGGGCGTGGATTCAATATTCTCGCGTTTTTCCACATCCAGATCCATCTGCATCGAGTCGGGAATGGAGGTGGGTGGCGTAGAGTTGGAAGACGCGACTCCCGAGCTGGACGGCTCGGTGGAAGGGACGGTGTGGTGAGAAGTCACGTCCATCGAGTCCAGAGGAAGGAACGAGGGCTGCGGCGAGGGAAAGGGGCGTCTGTCGCTCGAAGGAAGATTTACCGCTGCCCACTTCGTCTGTAGGGACATGTTGGGGGGGGAAGGGGGGAGGGGGGGGAGAAGTGGTGAAAGGAGGAAAATTAACGCGTGTTGGTGGCCAACGTTTTTCTCCTCGACTTGAAAAAAAAAATTAAAAAAATTGCTGAAAGTGTGGTCCGTGTTTAGCTGGGGGGTGGAGGCTGAAAGACGGGTGCAGACGGTGGAGGTAGTGTAGGGGATTTGGGGAAATATGGTTGGTTGTGCCTGGACGCGAATATTGGCGAAGGGGGAACCAAATTGCGACGGATGCCCCTCTCCCCAGGAGGGTAGGGCCCGTCGACGGTAGGGGGGAGAACAACGGTGAAAGGAGAGATCAGCGATAGCCCAATGCCAAGGTCGGAATCGGCAACACGGCAGGGGAAAATACCAATTGTCACGACAATGGGTAGAGACACATTGGTAAATTTGCGAGAAGGCGAAAAAGGAGATGGTTTGTGGGGTTGTTGACGAGATATCGTCGAGTGTTCTGGTTTGGGGTTAATAAGCTCCCACAGTTGATGTTGAGAGAAAAGGAAGAGAAAGTGAGTGCGAGGGGCGTGCCTGGTGCTAAATAAATTTTACTGGTCAAAGGTGGAGACGCACCCGAGAGGTAAACACACACTCTCTCACACTCTCACACTCTCACATATTAACTCTGTCTGGTCTTGGTGCCGTCTTTCTCTCTTTCTCTTCTCGCTCTCTCTTGTTCTGGGCCGCCACAGATTCCTCCCCCTCCTCTCCTCCAATGGAATTTCCGGCATATCGTCCGCGTCCTCCCGTTCGTGCCTTCCCTATGCGACTATTGATCGACCTACTCCGTGTTTATCTTTACTATTGCAGCTCCCCCCGCGTGACAAGCACTGACCGTTCCTCCCTCCCAGAATACTCTCAAACACCTTGCCGTCATCGGCTGCATCCACATGAACACTTGGATATAACTCGACCATTTCTTCATTTATCGCTCTAATTCCACTGGTATTCAATTTAACGTGCTTCTAGCTTTCGTTTTCATATACTGCATCCCTAACCTACCCGCCTGTGTGTGTTTTCTTCTCTTGTCCGGCATTTTGCCCTATTTATGTTGCTCCCTTATGCACAAAGTACTTACTATCCCTATTTGCCGCTGCTCCGGAGTAGTTGAACTTGACCACTCACCTAACGCATGTCTCCTTCCAATATTCGTGTCCTCTTCCACTCTACGCCCCAGTATTGGTGCAGGGCAGGCACACAGGCGCGGTACCGTCTCGATACACTCAAAAAGCGCACAAGTCCCAGTGCCTCAGTGACACTTTGGTATTGGCAGCGACGCATCTAATATTGCTTCAATCGCAGTAACTAGTAAATCTAAGCAGCCACGATCCGCCGAGGGTCGGTGTCGGCATCGTGGTAGGCGAGTGTTCATTTTGTGTCTTGCGCCCAAGGAAAGTACGTAGCAGCTCAGCTCTGCAGGCAGTAGCATCCATCCGTTCCTCCATTACTGCATTCCACACCCTGCCATATACCGTCTTCCCAACTGCATTTCCCCGCCGTCCCATCACAAGGGGGGGAGAATGGGGATGATGCACTGTGGGAAAAATAATATGCAGCCACCGCTGCCCGCTTCCGTGAGACTATGAGAACCAAGATCAGGCATATACTGCCTAGCCTCCACAGGAGGTGGTGCAGGGTCATAAGTTCCAACGAAAGGCTGAGATGGGTTTCCCTCTTCCGGTATGCACGCTTTCATGCGAACTGCCTCATTGGCGCTAGTGGCGGCCCAGTGTTATCATCACCACCCTTCGCCGGGTCCATCAATCAGTGGAAGGACCACCCGGACTCAAAAACGATTCAATGAGTTACATAAGGCTATAATTTTCCAGAGGTTAGAGTTCCGACGATACAACATCCCATCACGACAGGTAAATATTGCGTATATTCTTATCTTTTGTGGTTGGAGCTACATGTACAGAGATTGGTCTCAGCAACATCTCACGGAGAATGGGGGGGGGGGATGCTAGTCTGGGGGGCTGAGAGGTGAGACCAGAAAAGGAGGAGCCGATAACCTGGCCAAAACAGGCCTCTAGCTCACCCCACGGGACTAGGGCCGTATCGAGCATGGCCAACTTAATAAGACTCTGTTTCGATTGGATATTTTCCAGTGCTCTATATGAGCTTTTTTCAGTAGATCAAGAAACTTGGAGTCCGAGGTCAATATTCGGTTTGGTTTATCTCAACAACAGGGTAATTGCCTCCGAATTGACAACCAAGTACCAGCTTGCTCGAAATCAAATCTCGAGCTGTTATTTACAATATTCATTGACCTTGATTTCATTCCGACAGGATTTTTGGACAAGTAAATAAATATAAGATCAACGGCTTTCCGTTGAAGTGGGGAGTGCAACTGAGAGCCAGGTAATAACAGTGCGGGGACCATGGGTGCCCGGGTAGTGATCATGAGAGGAAAATAAGCCCTAGAATTGGGCACTACAAAGAAAGCGGTTTAAAGAACAACGAAGGCTATTTTTTCATTATAGTTCGGGCGATTTACTTGGAGAAACGGGGACATTTGCATCGATAAGAATAGTAGATAAACAAAGGATCAGTACCCCACGAGTGCTAGAAACACTCACAAACTACTAGCTACTAACACCATGATCCTCTTTCCATTCCAGACCTCCATCTTGCTCTGTGTCTGGTGATTCCTTTTGGGTCATTCTGCCACTTTGCTCTTGTCCGCCGTCGCAGCCGAAGCGCCCTCGGTAGGTGATTTTTCACTGTTGCCGGGCTCCGCTCCTTTTGGCTCGCGGGTGCTGGCTGTGGTTTCAGGAGCAGGTTCAGTGGCTGTTTGTTCCTCCTTAGTTGTCATGCGAGGGCAAATGGCACTCTTGTTGTTCTTGAGATCAGGACTGCGGCCCCCGTAAGCGCCAGGAAGAGTGTCGACGATAGCAGGGAGCTCGTTTGCAAGCATGGTTCCTTTTGCCATGGGATGGAACTTGGAAACAGTCTCCTTGGATAGAAACAGCTTGAAGAAGTTGAATATCCAGTTCATGACGTATGGGACATTGACAAAGTACTTGTGCTCGAGGAGCTCGGGATACCCAGTTTGAAACGTATCAATCACCTGCTTAGAAGCTGCCTTGATATTGGGGTCAAGCCGAAGAAATGATATATCGAGATAGTCGTGAACCTGGATGATGCGGTACGTGTCCTTACCGTCGTCAGGAATGGTGGCAGTTGCCTCGTCTATTTTGAGGCCCTGGATTGCCTGCTCCATGAGTGAGACTCTCCAGCGGCAGAACCTATCGCCACCTATATCAGTCTTCCCTGGACGACTCATGTAAAGTGTATGTGTCGAAGCAAGGGGGAGGGGCAGGTGGGACCAAGACTAGAGTGTCTCGTTGCGAGTGGAGTTCAGGATGGAAGCAACATGCAGCACTTACTCATCTACATCACTGAAGGTGGTCTTTCTATCCTTGACGCCGCCGTAGATGTTCCAGGTGATGATGGTGGCAGGTGTGTCGTCAACATCGTTAGGGGGCGTGTGGTGGGTGATGAAGCCAAGACCTTCGAACTTCTCACGACTGTGCCGTTCCTGCAGAGTAGCAAGCGGGCGGAATTCTTTTCGCCATTCCAGGGCCTTTTTCAGTTGTTCGGCAGCTTGATTGGGGTCATTCCCGTTGGCCTTCAGAAACTTTTGCAGCACAATGCAGGTAGGGACGTCACGAATGCTCGTGAGATCGATACCCCACATCTCCTGGTGCCGGGCTTCGATAATGATATTTGTCAGGTTCTTGCCCAGCTCAGCAAGGGGTCCCTCCTGGGGAGCCTCGTTGTGAACCGGGGAGTTTTCTACCTCCGTCTCGGTGTTCGGGATATCGGTGGTAGTGCTGGTATTAGGCACGACAGTCGGTGACAAAACGTTGGTGGATGTGCCTGGGGCCGGGACCGGGGCCGGAGTGCCAGTCTCGGCGGGAGAATCCGTAGCTCCTGCATTTCCATCACTGTTTTCGGCATTGGCAACAGTTGAAGATGCACTCGGAGCAGGGACTGGGACTGCTGGAGGAGACGAGGACCCGGCAGCCTCGGCCTGAGCATCCGATATATTCATGGCCGATGTCGCTGCCGTCACTTCAGCGCTCATGGTCGCGGGTGTTGATGTATGAATGTCCCAGATGTAGTCTATAGAAGGGTGCTCAAAATTTCTCGTTGAGCGCAGATGATGGTATCTGGTCTTTGGTGTGACTAGGGGTGGCAGTAAAACACCTGAGCAAGCAGCTACTGCATTGCAGAAAGACCAAAATTGCCCAGCTCGGGATATTTCCAGTTGCAGACTAACTAGTAGGTAGTATTGATCAAATGAGGTACCCCAGGAGGAGAAATATTTCTCAGGTATTAGACAAACGACGATGTGCACCTAGTAGCGGTCAAAGTTCGGTTGACGTGGTTTGTTGGACTTGAGCAGTGACCAGGAAGCCGCGCTGCGGTCGCGATGCGGGCCGGCGGTATTTGCTCCTGCTCAGTTATTAAGCGTCGAGCTATGCATGTAGCTGGGAGTGGGTAGAAGCTGCCTCAGACGAGCTTTGATGTGGGTCTCCTATCAGATGGCGGCAGGGGAGAAACGTCAAACCATTGGCTGTTTTGATATCGTGCCTTCCGCCGTGCCTAGAATCCAGAAGGGCTTGGGTGGATGCGGTTAAGAAATGGGGTGAGACGGAAGGACGAGGTGGTGGGCCACTCCCAACCACTGCAACCAGCCATGCATGCAGATGAGAGCCGAGAACAATGGGTGCAGCTCCACACTAATTCGCAAATCCCTCTGCTACCTCGCAAACTTCCCGGAGATATAATTACCTCGATTACGGAACACCCGGTTGTGAAATGTTCCGTATAAGCCCAAGCATCCACACACGGACTTCCAGGCACCGGCGATGGGGGCTCTCCGGAATATGTAGCAATTCCACATAGAGTGCGTGTGTCACTGTTTGGGATGCCGTTTTTGGCAGCCTGGACCCGCCATTTTCAGCAACCTAAAACACTCCTGACAAGTACATTTTCGGCGGGGCATATGTGCATGTGCACAGTGCGTTCAGCACTCACACCTCCAAGCGCTGCCTTTGTTAGAAACTTAGGCCAGGATCTGGGAGTCAGGAAGCTAGAAGCCAGAGGATAGGATAGGACAGAAGGAATGCATTTGTTTCTAGATTGGCACTGCCGCCGAGATCAGCTTCGAGACGTGTTGTTCTTCATAGTTTCCGCGAGAGCATGCTACTGTTGACATAACAGCTTAAAACCCACCCGCCTCGTGGCTCAGTTAATAGTGCGCAACGGATTGGTAGATCACACTGTATCATTTGCTTTCGGATCCGTGACTTTGCTGGAAACACCAGAAACCCCGTCACTCACCTCCGAGGAAGTTCAGCGCTTCTCGGTTTGGGGGTATAAGCAATAAATAATAAAACCCGGAATATAAATATATAATTCTAATTTTAAAATACAATTTATTTATGTATACTTTACTTGTTTATGCAAATTTACTTTTGGTAGATTATTTATTTTATTAATAATGGAGTTTTTAAACAATGTGCCAAACCCTCTTGTGGAAGAGTCGCGCAAAGTTATTATGGACGATGGATTTTTCTGTTCTCCAATAGCTCCCATTAGGGGAACGCATCAACCAGGTGAATATCCATGTCCTTCCTTTGGTTTCGGCAGTTTTATATCAATTGATGGCTCGAGTTCTAGAAGCTCAGGCACATATGCTTCGGCGGCAACGATAGCAGTTAGAAATCTAAGAGACACAAAGACCCCAGGCCAGCATGGTGGATATTGTGGAACTTATCATGCTCAAAGTCAGCCTCATCCCAAGTGTATACATCCTTTTCAGGAAGAACGCAAAATCGCCGTTACGAGCTTGGGCTTGCCTCGAGAAGTTGCCAACAACCTCTCTTCGAGGTCCGATCGTCCACGGCCGTTGGAAGCCCCGAATTGCCTAGACACAGTGTATTCCTGTACGTAGCGTCAACTGTGGTGTGGGGCAGAACTCATGATTCTAACATGATATCCTTTGCGGAAGGTGGTTAGCCATGTGGAGCGACTGATATTAGTTCAACAGGCCTTGCTGTTAGGATATTCACTTGAGTCATCGAAATCCCAACCCCCCTCTTTAATTCTCCAAGAACTCGTCATGGCGAATCGAGTTACGCTTGATAACGACTTACCGAGAGTGATAGGTTTTGCTCTGCAGCAGAGCCGATTGCTTGCCGAGGCCCTTAGGCGCGTGGGAGATGACGAGGATGCTATGGAACTCCTCCGGAATATTAAGGAACTGGACGCTGTCATAGTAAGTCTTCGCGATTTACCTCTCGTCGCAGGTGCAGAACCCGTCTATTTGGCTCCTCCTACCATCCTGTATGGAAAGGTTTGCATGAGACTCAATAGGCAAATTAACGAGAGTTAAGAAGGAACCCCAGAATGAATGGAAGAATACAGAGATTTGTTGGCAAACATCCAGAAATACTATTTACCCTATACTTCCGAAGATGTATATATTAATTTAATACCCATTGTTTACTATTGAAATTATCATACAGCTGTAGGCCCCAAGCCTTTTCGGAGATTAAAAAGGCAATGTAGGTGATAATTGACGGTTTCCAGAGCTATGGCCAGGCTTTTGTCCTGTTGGTGGATAGACAGAGCGAGGCCACGGCCCAAACCGTCCACTGCCTACAGAGATGTATTGAAGTTTGTATTACGATACAACCTTCTATATAAGACTCTGATGATAGTTTTCAGTTAGGAACAGGTTGGCCATGGAGAGGCAAGACTGGAAGATGGTGATATTTGGCTGCTCACATTTATCGCCATTAGTCTTTAGAACTCTGGATTCTCCTTTTAATCGTTTGGGCTTGCCACATATGCGAAGCTTCGGGGCTTGGCTCCGATATCCCGTTCCCGGTCTCTTTATAGTTTACATCTTGGGCCGTGAAGGCTTAATAACCACCGCTTACAAATATGCTTCGGATATTACTCTAGTTTGATATTGTGTAACACGTACGAAAGAGCCCTGATAGTTTATGTATTTGCTGGGAAAAGAGACCTATTTGCCGAGTTGACTACCACCAAAACTCAGTTCCTTTACAGGGCCTACGATATAGGCGGCTCGTGTATATAACGATTGTATAAGAGCTTTAGTAAGCTTATCCCTGGTTTAACCTGGATGGTTATATCCCGACTTTTATTACTGGCCTGAGGTACCTTCGCTCTAAAATAACTCCTCGCGCATTACGAGTAGGTGGGTAGAGCATTATAGCCCCGTGGCGTTGAGTAGTTCTAGTATTGTGAAATCCCATGCCAATAATAAAGGGCGGAATCGGAGATAAGTTTGAGACCACCGGGCCAATCGGGGAGTTAATAAAATGATGCCAAATACACTTTTTCTCTATACTGAGCGACTAAGAATGGTCGTTCTATCCTGCTCTGGGAGCGTGCTTCGAAGCCTACTAGTATCAGCCAGACGGTCACATTTTCGCGGCTCTTTTCCGGCTAGCCCCGGACTGAAAAATACCCAAACAAGAACAACAAGGCCGCCCCCGATCTCACTTCTCCACCTCTTTTAGATTTAATATTGTCGATATTTGCTAGGAGTGGTGGACCCGATAAGCGTAGCCTCTGGGCTGCTAACTCTGTGGCGTTTGCTCTTAAGTTCCGCAATATCCTCCTCCCATTCATCAAGTTCCTCAAACGCTGCCATAGAGTATTTCGTGAGTCTCGGGAGGAAATTGAGGCTCTTGAAGCGGTGTCGTCGACTCTTTAAGCCACTGCCAAAAAGCCGACCGTCGATATTTCTGCGTTTAAACTTGCCCTTCACCGTCTCTACGAGGACTTTGAAACAATTATCGCTAAGTGCGCCTCGCTATCTGGCGGATCAAGGGTAAGCTTCTGAGATTAGGCAAACCTGCTGTATATGGGCCACCATATCACGGGATTTAAAAACTCCCAAGCAGGGTAGAAATCCCCAATTACTGTTGCACTTGGAGATGCCAACATATAAGTTTAACGTTCGTTATTTCAGAACGGATCGAACTCTCGCGACTGAGCCATCTCCATCACCACCGACGTCGTTAATTAATATGAAGAATTGATCCAAAGTATAACATCAGACCTAGAACAACATCTAAGGGAGATTAACAATAAGCTAGTTACGCTTTCTCCGCAGGGCGATTTCCAGGACGTTAATGCGGTGCGTGCACTAGAGAACCCAAGAGAGAGAAGGCACCCAACAATACCTAGATATCCGCACCGAAATCACCCACCACCCCGTACTAGCTCAGTCTAAAGCTACCTTAAATACGACGTCTAAAATTACGGCTGAAAAGGCCACGACCACACCAGGACGTCATTTCTCTTCTTGCGTCCTCGCGGCCGAGACTTTGAAAGATGATAAGGAGAGGCTTAACGGCATAATAGCCCAGGTCGAAGAAAACTTTGAGGATATCAATATACGGCTGCAGAATATATATTTACAGGCCCCAGAAACGGCGAACGGAAACTTTACAATCCGTGAGAAACTGAGGGGGGTTTTTAAAGTATTAAGTACTGCTTGGCTATTTATCATAAAACCATTGATCAGGTACTTGACCATAGAATTAACATCTTCGGAAATATCTCCATGGCCAATAACGGCCATTAAATTATTATCTCGACGCTTCGAGATTTAATATCGGCGAAATACGTCGTGGTGGGGGCTAGGTCCGCTCAATGGCTTGGACCAGTATCGCGCAGTAGGAATCTCGAAGCGATCAGGATTTGCGCTATGTTTTTCCATAAACTCAGGTTAGGTGAATTCATGCGCAGCGGAGGCCGCTACCCCCATTCTCAAAAATTTGGGACTTGTCTAGTAGAGGACAAGTCATCTCAAACGATGGTCATCGCTTGCTGTAACTGATGGAGATGCGCCTTGTTTAGCAGTTATATATCTCGGGCAGATGCAAAGAGCCCCGGTCTGGGCTATGGCGCCTTTTCGCGTTATAGCTCGACCGAACTTGCAGCGCTGCTTGACCGGCTGATACTTTTATATCTCTCCGTAGACCAGCAGAGTCTGTCGTGTGTCGCAGGCAGCCCGGCTTGACCAGTTGACCCACAATCTAATCGGGCACTCCTGGGGTGGTAGCTGTGCTTTATTGGTGGGTGCTGCGTAACTCCCGAGGTGCGGTTGCGCGACTTCGGCCGCTTACACTTCGTGAGGACCGACGGGCCGGGCGGCGAGTAGGTCCCGTCGCGGTCTGCTCGGTGTTCGTAGGTTCTTGGAGCCGTACCCAGGCACATCACGTTGGAGTCGGAGTGGGAGTCCAGCACCAGCCCAGTGAGCCTGCAAGACATTCATTCCTAGCTTTCCCATTTTGGAACTCATCTACGCGGGTCGGGTCCCGGCCCCAAACTACGTCATTAACTGCCCCGCCAACAGTGCAACTAAGTTAGCCTGTCTATCGGCATGCAAAGAGCCCAGGCCTGCTTGACAATGGACATGGCAAAGGTAGCCTCATTCCACGCGTGTACATTCTTTTGGGGAATAAACAAGGAACTGCCGGCATAGCGGCCTCGCAGCGAGAGTTCGCCGGCAACATCTCTTTCAGCTGCGGTCCTCCACAGCCTCTGGATATGCGGCTAGGTGTGCCGCTTGAATCTAGCCCCTGCGCGTTTCGGATATGATTATTCCGTGCCATAATTTGTTCGAAGAATGTTGTGAGTTGAACGAACTCACGGCCATCAGACCAACCACGGTGACAGATACACGCCTCGTTCCCTGGGAAACAAAGACCAGTCGCTCGCAGCAGCTAGTTAATATCTGTGATCCGAACGACTCGGTGGATTTGGGTACCTGAAGCAATAATCGGTGTTCGGTCGGAGCTACTGCATCTTGTTCTAGTACTCTTCCGGTAATCTCGACCATAACTTTAAAACTTGATATTTTTGGGCGCTCTCACGGCTTCTGCCCGATGTATGTACAGCTCTCGATACGCGCAGGATATTGACGCAATATCCGTATCCCAGATTACCGACTTTTTTTGTCCGTATAAATTTATTACAAAGGATGATAATCATCGCACTATCGTAAAAACTACAGGAAGGGCAGTTTTAAAATCACCACCGGATACCGCCTGCCAGGTGTTCGCCTAATGTGCCTGGATCCTTGATTTATTTTCTTAAAATTTATCCGAGCGATTTTTTACCCAAGCTAAATCAGGTACGTCAAGGGCTTCCGCCGCTTTTTCAATTTCATTATCGAGTAGGACTTTATTATGACGACTTGTTGGAGATGAATATCCATGTGGATAAGGTAATTAGTCGTAATACTGGTATTGTCGATTAGGCCGATACTAAAATTACCCCGTTCGCCATATTGCTTAAGCATTTGGACTTCGTGTGCCTCGAGGCATTCTACCCGCGTCGTGAACAGCGCTCTTCACCTAGTTAATTGCGGACACTTATCGGTGATAACGGATCAAGTACTGTACGGGTCTCAATTGTGTCGCTATCTCGCCCTCACTCCTACGTGCACAACCACATAAGGCACACAAGTAGGATATAAGAAAGCAGGGCACAAAACTGTGTAATTCTTTTTGGTAATTTTGTAGTTTTATATTGGCGGTAAAGACTTCTGGGATAGCATGAGAAACTACGTTAAGGAACCCCTTGGCATTTACCATGGACTTCGGCAGGACGACAATGCCGAGCTTATCCACCTCGACTTCCGCAGTGCATTCATTAGACTAGCCCCCTTCGGTAGGGCGATTGACCTCAAGCGCGAATACATTGGCCGGATCATTTTTGGTGAGGTATGTGGTAAATTATTGACATCGCTCACTGAGACTAGTGGCGGCGCGGAGCCAAATTCGAACGCAATAAGCCGCTTTTGTTCCTTGCCGAACTTAGAAACGACTCCATAAACATTATAGAGATCGGAGTTGATCGACGTAGCCTTGTTCTTTTTGCCGGGTACGACCCCGAGGCCCGACTTGAGCCTGATCGTATTATTCGCGATAGGATTATGGCGACGGACCAGGTGGAAGCTAAACTTCCCAATCTGGGTATAATAAGGAATAATCTTTATTATTTCTTTAATATGGTTCATATTGATATATATTTTAGACTGGATGCGTAGAAGACTATTATAACATCGATTTTGGGCATTTTCTTAGTACGAACCTGTGGATCCGGAAGCGAGCAAGGAAAGGAGGGGAAATATCCGAGTTTATATGGTAGTGGACTCCTTTATATTATCCTTTTGTACAGGCCTGGTGGAAATTAGAGATTGACACGGTAGTTATGACGCCGGAAGACGCCATTGAAAGCAGTCGTTTGCTCCGCCAGGAGATGGGTTGAGACCGGGCTGATGGATTGTGGCTTCCTTTATCTTGTGTCTAGGAGAGAGAATGGGCATTTCGGGAAGGATATGAAGGGTTTGCTAGCTGGAAATGGGTACTGTCTGCGCCTTTAACTATGTGGTTTCTGCGCAGAGAGGATGCAGTATCGGTTCCTCCAAGGAATTAAGGCGAAGGATACGAATCACCACAGATTACGAAGCAGACAACTACGTCATCATTAAATAAGCATCGTTCCTAGGGTGCATAAATTTCCACTCCAACACCCTGCAGCCCAGTAAAAGTTACCAAAAACAAACCCCTGTCACGTAGTACAAAAAGGATCCCTCACAGTTCCGAGAGGCGCTATCTTGGGACTTCATCGTAATGATGGCCAACTGTATAATTGACGGTAGACCCTGCTTCCCGGCAGGTCATAAGCTTTTGGTGGCATTGCAAAGTCATCCTCAATCTCTTATTCTCAACTATTTATCTGGGAAATGCTCTGAGGTTGATACAGACACACTCAATATTCACCCCTCTTCAATGGTCTATCAAACTCGAGCGTGCCTGTACAGCTGCCTTTGTCCAGTGCAATTTATCAGCAACCCAGGCGTTATTTTTCCAAGTTAGCCCGCAAAGTCCTCTCAAAAACCCCATTACCATCTCCCGAAATCCTGCCGTGTGCCCTTTGGCGTATCCTTACCGTCGCTAGAATCGCATTCAGTGCTGTCCGAGCTCGAGTATATTAATCGAAATAGCCACTAATAAGAAGCTTCACGGCCACCGGAAGGACGGCTGCTGGCCTGTTCTATATGACAAGAAGTAATATCGCGTGGGGAATTCCTGCATCAAGCGGACGCTCCGCCGGCATGAGTGGCAACCAGCCTTGCGAGGACCTCGAAATGCCTCCAAGGTCCTATCGATACCCACAACGATGGAAGACCGACGCTGCCGTCTTATAGTATCTCTCGGAGCGAACCAACATCCCGCTTCCTCGGTTTCAATGCACTCTCAAGGACGACAGCGCCTTTTATAGCCCGAAAACTAGTGGCTCGTGAGAAGGCAGGAGCATTGCGCATCCGCGATTGGATACGAGCAGACAGGGTTTGTGTGACCTAACTGCAAGGAGGAACATCCAAGATTGTGCTTTTTGTCGTAGATAGGCGAATGTGAGATCTCTGTTAAAACTTGTGGAGTAAAGACTGAGTGCATCTCGTATATACATCGTGGTGGACGGGCCGTCGGGATGCCTGCAGCCGGTTTTTTGGACGGACTACCACGAGGTAATTCACCTGATACAGCAATCGAAGTCGTGAACTTGTGTGCTGACTAAGCTTTACTGAGCTGGGTCATTTAATTGGTGGCCCCGTCTGCTAGAAAGCGTGGGCAGTCATGCATGACGTAATGAGGAAAAGAGGGGCAGAATAGCTATACAATAGAAGTCGGAACAAAGGAGAGACAGAGAGGAGATACGTGGAAATATATCATCAGCCTTTTGTAACAAGAAACGGCTTGTGTGTCCTCAGCGTCTCACAAGAAAACGCGCATCACCTTTTCAACATGGATTTGGAAGCAGAAATTGAGCGTTTGAAGCGGCAAATAGAGGATGGTCAACAGCGCGCCGAGGAAGCAGAGCGGCAGCAACAGAGAGATCGAGAACGCTTCGAAGAAGCTCAACAACGCATCGAGGAAGCAGAGCGGCAGACACGCAAGGCGAACCTGCATGAATACATCGAGGCTTGCCATGAACCGCTCTTCAAGAGATTCGCGGTCGAGACGAATTAGAGCCTTACGTCGAAGGGATCTATAACTAACCCACAAAACAAATGGTGCCCGACGCGTCTTTTGGCTTGGTCGGATTTTTTAGAGCAGCAGAAACCAGTGTTTGGAAGGCTGCTCTCTGTTTATCCTGGCCAATCTAGGGACTTTGAAAGCCTTAGTTTCCTGCGCGGCCTTGGCGAAAGGGTAGCGGGGAAGAGACTAGCCAACGAGAAGGATCTCGAGTATCTTCAGCATAGCACTGTGGAGGATCCAGTAAGGCTCGTTGTCGGCTGCCTTGCGGCCGAGGCCGAGATTCAAAACGAGTTTCGCATTGGGAACGGCATCGTGTTTGAAAACCATCCAAACGCCTTAAGCGACGTCGCTGACGAGCCCACGGAGCGGCGTGCGGCCCTCGCCGCGATAACGCCAGGCGGCTATGGAACAGACCTCAACCAGCGTCGCCCAGACCAGATCTGTGTCTACAAATCCAACAAGGACGACCGAAATCTGCGGAGCATGGCCTTCATTGTCGAATACAAGCCGCCGCATAAACTCACACAAGAACACCTTCGTCTCGGGCTTCGGCCTATGGACATCTCCAAAGAAGTCGTCAATCGATCCACAAAGCCTGCCGACGGAGAGACAGAGGCGCTTTTCCAATACTACTCCGATAGGTTAGCAGCAGCTGCAGTTACGCAGACATTTCATTACATGATAGAGGGCGGACTCGAATACAGTTACCTCACAACTGGGGAGGCGATTATCTTCCTTAAGATCGATTGGACTAACCCTACAACGCTATATTACCACCTGGCCGAGCCCGGGCCAGAGGTCGAAGCACATCCGGACAACTTCCGCTATTTCACTGCTGTCGGCCAGGTCCTTGCATTCGCTCTCCAAGCCCTTGGGTCGCCGGTGCACGGGCAGGGCGAACGGTACAGGGCAACCGTGAACCTGAACACTTGGACAGAGGATTGCGACGCTATTCTGCGAGCCATCCCGGTATCCCAGCGGAAAGATACGCCGCCTCCGTCCGCATTCGAGCCCCCAAGACGTACAAAGATGTCGACCGGTCGCCTTACATACTTCGTAAGAGGAACCGGACTACAAGTACAGACACTTACCGTCGAGGAGCTAGCCGCCCTAATGAGACTCCATCTCCGGAGCAGCCAGACGACGAAACACAGATGCCAGAGACCCCGGTTCGGCCGAGGAACCGCGGCAACGTGGCCCGACGGCCGCGAGGAGACAGCCACCAAGGTTCACCGTCACGCGATAGTGGCGGTGGCAGTGGTCGCCGAAGCCGTCAGTACTGCACCCAGGAATGCCTCCTCAGATTAATTGGTGGGGGGGCAGCTTGACGAGGGGGTGCCCTAATGTCTCCCTTCGCACTCGAGGTCAAGATGGCGATCCCCGATATCATCCAGTGGACCATGCGACCTGGCCCCGCCTTCTTCGCGACCAGCTCGGGCGGACGCTGGATGATGGTATTGCTCCCCTTGGGAAGCAGGGGGCACCGGGGGGGGGGGGGGGGGCATTATTCCAGGTCACCTTAATCGATTACGGTTACACATTTGTTAGCAAAGGAACAGTCCCGGAATTTCGTAGTTAGAGGACCTGGAGCACAAAGCCGCGGTCTACAAGCGGCTGCAAGCCCTCCAAGGCGTCCGTTTCGTCCCCGTTTTCCTCGGCGCGGCCAGTCTTAGCGATCTCGGGCGGGTTTATTATTACGACTTCCGGGTCCGCATCGTTCATATGATGTTTCATCCGTGGGCAGGAGATGGCCTAGACATGGCCGGTGCGTCTGAGAATATACGTCGGAAGCAAAGGCAGGGGCTGATGCGAACGGTGAGGGCGTTCAAGCACGCCGGGGGGAGTGGCGCATGGGGACGTGCGGACGGAGAACGCCCTATGGAATGATGAGACTCTGCGGGTCATGCTTACCGATTTTGAGCGATCCGTTCTGGCCGATCCTCCCCGGCCGGCCTTGGCCCAGGTCGTGCCCAACAAGAAGAGCCTGAGAGCACTGGCATGGCCGGTGGAACAGACGGATACTGGCGAATCTGTTGGCCGACTCGGTTCTAAGAACGGCCCGAATCCGCACCCGTTGATGCAGGACGACATTTCAGCAGTCAAGATGGTGCAGTTCTGGCTTCGCCAATGATTCGCCGTACTGCTGTTCTCATTCGAAAAGACTGCGAATACCGCAGACTCTTCCCTGCCGAATGAGGAGGATCTTGGGTTTGACCCCTGCCATTATCACATCGGTTGGTTAACGGTACATGGCATTGGACGGGAATAGCGTTAGGTACATCCTTTTCATATATTAACTAGTCGGGGGTTAACTGCTTTCGAACCTTTCAGTTTTGCGTGAAAGGGCCGAGCGAGGGTACGGCAACGACAGCCTATCCACCTGCGTTCGTGAAGCTCTCGCCTCAAACGTTATGTAGCGTCCACATAAATCTTTCGAGCCCATCCTCTCGAGCGTTTTCCATCCGCGACCCTAGGTTCTAGACGTGCACCGCGTGGCTACCCAGCCTGGCCCTAAGGTCGTTGCTAGTGCTGGTCGGCGGTCTTTAGGTGATACCAGAGTACTAGTCTCCCGGAGTCACTGCTGTTCCTAGGAGAATAAATATCATGCGAGATTGCTTTAGTAAATTTTACGAGTCCCTAATACTTTGTTTCCAAGCCAAGGTCGTCTACGCAGCAGTGCTCTGCGGAGTCTCCTCGGACAACATGTTCGCTGCGTCCCACAAGTTTGATGTTGGACTACATACCCAGCGGTGGTAAGCGGCGGTGATATCATGGCCGATGCCACGTGCTGCGATTTGCCACTCAATGTCGATGTCTTCGTCGATGAATATTAAGAAATCTTTTTTTTTTCTTTCTTTCCTTCCTTCTTCCTCCTCGGCCGTCTGGTTTGTCTTTTTTGCGAGAGTGTGTTCCACCTTTGGCAGCGCGAGGTTGATTAGGAGGCGCACGGACCGTGCAATGTTGCGATACTATGTACATTAACTAGGTATCTGTAACTACATGTTGTATTTCCGCCGGCGCTGCGGGCGGCCGCTGGAGCGTCTCGTGCAACAACAACAACAACAACAACAACAACGACACGAGGTGGACAGGGAGATCGAACCGTGTGGGTGGGAAGGGCTTTGGGAATGATATGACCGCTAGGCAGAAAATATTTGGCAGTGCTTTCTATGTACATCTGCTTGAACACCGCGCGTTGCGTAGAGCTTTCGCGAAAGCCGAGTCACTCTTCGTTTGCCATGGCGGGACTTGGGGGGGGGGGGGGGGGGAAAGTGCCAAAAATGAGTTTTTTTTTTTTTTAATCCAAACACAGACTCCTCCATAGCAAGGAGGCGGTCTTGTGATCGAGAAGAGGTGTGTTGTGCGCATTGGAGCAGGCTCCAGCCCTCTTTCGAGAAGTCCGTAGCGGAATGGCAGTGCTAGCGATAGGCGAGAGGCTGCTGTATCTTGGATGTGGCGTGGCGATGCCTTCATTTTTTTTTCATTTTTTTTTTTGCGGACAACTGCTATCTGGGTCTAGAGAAAAGAAATTTGTATATGGTTCCAAAAGCCAAAGTTCCACGGTTCGATGTTCGCCACCCTGGCCTTCAGCAATGCCCAGTTCTTGGCTGCTTCCTTCATCGTCGGCGGTTACGAGGCAGTTGAAGGGTCCCCTAGAAGAACCATGTAGCCTCATCCTCAAGCTATTAGTATGGTGGCTTCAACGGGACGATGACGTGAGAGCCAATGTGCGAGAAGGAGTCTAGTATGCTGTGGCTGAGGAGCCAATGTGCGATATCTGTGGAGCCCGGGAGTCACAGGACAGCGCCCGCTGGGAAAGGAAGAGAGGTTGGTCCAGGACATCGACAGGGTGACGTTCTAGCAACAGGCAATTCAAGGAAGGCGGACCGTGTTGTGGGTTAGCCTTGATAGTAGTTTTAACTACTGTAACTACCTTGTGCGCCAACTTCCTCCATGGGTGGCATGTGGGGTTAACAAATGAGACACCACATGGTAACGAGGTATTCTCGAATGCCTGCGTGCTGGAGTTCTCGCAGTCGGGGCTTTCTTCTTATGCTCAAGACAAGGCGTCAACCTTGCGAGCCACTCATTTCCCTTTAGCATGACGCCTACTATCTGCGGGGGAATTGCTCAGTAGCCTTGCCTACATAGCCTTGAGTAAGTGGCCGCCATTCTGCCAGACACTCTAGACCAGTAATATAATATGTAAAATCCAAGGCTGCCTGACAGTTACGAAGCCCGACCTGTCAGCGGCCGCACAGGCTTGGCCCCGTAACTTTGAAAGGGTCCAAACATGTCATAGATGCTTGAACCGGAGAATAGTAGGTCTGTTTGAACCCACAGCGGAGAAGACGGCAAGGTGACGCCAACATTACGCCGCTGCGGCACTCTTGACGACGTGGGCAGCGCCAATTTCGGGTTTATGTCTGATAGCGCGATGCTCGACATTTGTTGAGATTCAGAGGTGAAAAGGTCCATTCATACCGAGGACTTTATGTTGCGGGGGGGCCCAATGAGAGCAGTAGTGGTGACTCTTGGCGGCTGCATGTCGGCCCAAGGCGACCGCGATGGAACAAACCCGGCAGCGCTGGCCGGCAGCACAAGGATGGATTCGATGTGCCAGGGGCAAGTTCCTTGGTGAGCAGTGTCTTCAAAAGTGCTACCAAATGTGTAGCCTGGACTTATCCGCGTAAACGAATGGTATCTTTTTTTTTTTTTTTTTTACTAATCTTGTCCCGGAGATGGATTGGATCTTTTTTTCAAAAGGCGTTTGTTTATCTCACCGGCCGGAATTCCAACCTGCAGCCATCAGCCCTTTCTCTCCGCTCTGCATAATAACGCAAAACATGGCACTAGCTGGTCTTGGAATCGCCCCATGAAAATTAATGTGTCGGAGAGAGGGCAATACTCAAATCTGCTCCCTAGGATGGGTGAGCCTCCGGGGCCCAGACAATTCTGTGTTCTAGTCAAAGTGAGTGTATAGGACAATGTTCGCATCGGATCAAGTGGCAATAGCGGCAGTTGGCTTAAAATCTAATTCCCATTGCCAGGTTTTTATTCTAAAGTCTAAAGTCTATATATGGTTCGAATGCGCCAGATTCCAAAACGATCGTCCAAAGTGCCCTTCCTCCATGAGCGCCACGGTCTTATAAAACACATGTTGTAGTAAATGGAATAAAAGACGAAAAGAACGAGAAGCAATGTCCACCAACGACCTATACTGCTATCCACAGAACCAAGCTTTGGATCCCCCAGCTGTCGCCCAAATATGCTCGAGGCCGTTCCATTCCAGCCTTGCTCCCATTTGAGTAGAAGCCAAGACGAGAAGGAAATCGAGAATAGGTCCAGGGGCAGTACGAGATTCCTACTGAAGGGGAAGGAGGCTGGAGCAACCCGGCCACTATTATGTTTTGTGAATCTCTCGTGTGCAGTTGGGGCAACCAAGGTGTCCACACGCCGGACAGTGGTCGATAAAGATTGCGATTCCGCTGTCTCCACAATAACACTGTATTGCCTGTGTCAGCACTTTCGAGCTATTTTTCGTGGATGGGGAAATAGAATGTATTTACGCAAGTCCAAATGTCTGTTTCGCACATGGTGAGCTTTGTGGTGGTAGATGTAGTCTCGTAGGAGGTGCTTCAAGATTGCGATTTCGAGGAGTCGAATAGCTGCTTCTCTAGAGAGATCTGAGTCTTGTTTTGTTGGCTTGTTGGCGATGATATTCAAGGTGTGGTGTGTCTGGGTGTTATATATTCGAAATGGAAGGTCTAGATGAAGGGGGGACGTCTCTAGTATTTATATACTTCAAACGCTCCCTATAAGAACCGTACCCTCCTGTTTCTTCCTATGTTCATTTGGATTCCGTCCCTTCCTGTGACAGCCCCAAGAGGCATCATGCTAAAGGCTCTTGCTAGTTGTAAATTCGCCCTACCGATACACGTTGGAATATGGACCATACCCTAGATCTTTGTCGTTTAAGCGTTTTTGCAATGCCTATTTGTAGGCCTTTCCCTCGTGATTTGCTACTAGCTTCAGTACAGCGTACTCAACAGTTCGAACATAGCCTCCGGACTAGTGCTCGATAGGAACTTCTTTCTGTGGTGTAGTTTGTGACACAACGAGGTCTGCCGGCTGACCGAGAGGAGTGAGCTACTGGGTCTTATGGATTTTCCCTTCAAGAAAGCCCGTCCGATCATCTAGTCCCGCCTTGCCAAGATTCAGACCATCTCAAAGGCTAGTGTACGGAAGTCAAAATTATCTGGGCATTCATCAGAAACGCAAGCAAGTCAGAGATCCAGGAGCCAAGGACGTGTTGACGCTAGCAACTTCCCGGCAGAGAATAAGATGCAAGGGGGGGCCGGGGGGGGGGGGGGGGTGTTATTGTATTTTATGCTATAAAACGTACGCGCCAAGATATATCATAGGGCTGACAAGTGGTGGTCTGCGTGGAACTACCTTTTCAGCCATACTCCGTGCCGAACAGTTCGAGAATAAGTCATGTTCCAGTCTAATTCCACGTGAGAACAAGGCTCATGCGGGGGCTCATACTAACTACAATCATGGATGGTTTCGAAAACGGTATTTCACCCATCCTATTGGGGAAGATGCGCAAGGGGAAAAAGAATCAAAGGACCGTTCTGAACTCGCATGGTCCAAAAGTCATCTGCACCTGTGTGTTTTAGCGTAACGTAAATGCCAACCAGACAGGGAAAGTTCCAGGCTTATACCAGAAAAAGGACCGCGCCAAGCAGTTTAACATCTCCTGGTGTCTCGCTGTAAGTGCATACTTGCTTGACATATTCTTTTTCTTAATCTTTTTCTTAATCTTTTTCTTATCTAGGGCAAATTAGCAGGTGAAAAACCAAGTGTAGCGACCTATTTGGTGTCTTCAGGGCTTGGAAGCTCCACATCGAGTCATTCTCGGGATGTTTTCAGGCGAACGATGTGTTACGAAGGTTCAAACTGCCGCGCAGAAACGCTATCAGGTTACAGCAGGTTGTTGACAGATGATTCTGCTCAGCCCCAGCACTATAGTCAGAGAAGCCTCAAACCAGGACCGCAGGCTAACCAACAGCATGCTTTTGTTCCCCCCTTGGCACCGTCTAGCGGATTTTCGGTTCTAAAGCGGCAAGACAAGTTCTTGAAGCTCCCGGATCTTAACTCCCGGAAGAGTTGACGCTGCGGTGTCAGACCCAATGGGGCCGGGGACGCCACAGCTACAGCGCGTACACTGGCAGAGTCCGAAATCCCAAACTGCGCGCTTCTACACTTGGCCCGAAACATATCTCAGTTCATGAGTCAGCATGCGACGAGGCAAACGACATTAGTGTGCACGAACAGCATTTGCAAAACCCAGCAGTGCTGTCCTAGGCGTAGCACATTTGTTTTTGGCTGTCCCCTACAAATCATTTAACCAACATTAGGTAGACAATGTTTGCGAAACCGCATTCCAAAGAGGTTGTCGAATCGATGAACGATCATGTCGAAAAGCAGAGCGACTTTCGCCGTGTCGTGATTATGTATATATCAGGCTATGTAGTTAGTGCTCGAGATTTCAGTTGCACTTCCCGAGGACATTGGCGGTCTACGGGGCATGTTTCGCCTTTCGGCCCCGCTGGCGAATAGCCCTACCTGGCAGCACAGGTGCAAACGCCGAAGATGAATGCGCAACATTGCACTTGTACACAGGATCGGGGCATGGCAGTTGGCATACGGGGAATGAACAAAACAAAAGAAACACGGGCTGCACGGTCCTGCCCGCCCCATGACACTTGTCGGTGCTGGGATGTGGCCTGCCGGCGACCGAAACTAGTCAAAAGAGAGGCCTGAGGCCAGGGAGAAAGCACGCCCCAGATGATGCGCTTAGGTAACAACGACATTGCCAATAAAACCCGGACCGCCAAGGTAAACCAGCTCCGGATGGTCCGAGCGTACTTTGTTTCCGGCGCGGCGTACGGCAGCCTGCAGGAGCAGAGGAGCAAAGGCGCTGCAGTGGGAACTTTGCCCAATGGGAAGGGGTTCATCTCCGATCCTACAATGTACATACATCATCTCTTCCTCCCTCTCTCTCCTTCACTTCACTTGCCTTCCCCACATGACCTTCGATTCCCACACATCGAACAGCCTCAGCGCATCCGCGGCCTTCGAGCCCCCCCACGACTTTCTTTTTTCCTTTTCCGTCTGCTCTTTATTTTTCTGTTGTTCGGACTACCTCTTCAACTTTTTTATCATCATTTGCCGTACGGATCCCTCTTGATTTATGATGTTGACACTGCTGCGAATGCAATGCCTCCGTCCAGCACGAGAACATCCACTCGTTGGACATCGCGACTGCTGCCCGTCTTCCTCGGCGGCTGTGTAGTCTTTGTTACATATACTATTGTCGCCAGGCTATGCGGTAAATAATTCCGTTTTCTACCCCCCCAAAGTCCTTGAAGAGAACCCCTTGAAGACCCTCGAAACGACTCTTGTCTGCGCCGCTAACCATCTTGCCTTGCCCTCTCTCTACAGACGCCTACTTACTCAAGACGAGACATGAGACTAACTTGGTAATTGTCATTCTCATTCTTTACTTCATCTCCATGCTCGCCGTCCTCGCCACATATCTGCGACTGTTCCTCGTCGTTACGTTCGATGCCGGCTTGGTCCCGCTGGGAGAGGAAGCCATTCAGCGTCGAAACGCAGCGCGCCGTGAATCACAGGGACGTCGACCCAAACCCCCGGACTTGGAATCCAATCGATATAATGTTGGCCGGGATGGGCCGTTATCCCGCCCGCCGGGGCTAGAAACCTTCTACTCGAAGGACGTGTTTGTTTGCGAGAGTGACGGTCGACCACGCTGGTGTTCGGATTGTGTTGGCTTCAAACCGGACCGTGCCCATCACAGCAGCGAAATGGATCGCTGTGTGTACAAAATGGACCACTTTTGTCCCTGGGTTGGGGGCATGGTGGCCGAAAACTGTCAGTATCAGTCGAACCTGGGGCTCTGAAGATCCAAAGCTAACCCTGTTGCGCACAGCCTTCAAATTCTTTTTCCAGTTCAACGTATACACGAGCCTTTACTGTGCCGTCGTATTAGGCTCGGCCGCGTACGGGCTTCAAACTCAGCTGAGCAGTCCAGATGCGACAATGGACCCAGCCATCGTCGTTTCTATCGCATTGTCTGGATTCTTCGGCCTTTTCACTTTCATGATGTCCATGACGACGTTGAGATACATCTTTCAGAACCTCAGCACCGTCGACGCTCTCAACGTAAGGGCCAAGGTTTACCAGCTGGCAGTCAGGGTTGATCGTGACATCGATACCGACAACAAGTTTGGTACGGTCACTTACCCTTTGGATGCAGGGCAACCGACTCGACCTGCGCCAGTCGGGGGACAAATTGCCGTGGCAGGGGATGAGCAGGCCCAAGTTTCTAGAGACAGCATGGCAACCCGCACATTCGCTATTCTTAGGACGGAGGCAGGGGAGAACCCGTGGGATCTGGGATGGAAGGACAACTGGCTGTCAATAATGGGGAGCAGCATTTTCGACTGGGTGTTCCCAGTGCGGCGCTCGCCCTGCACAAACCACGAAAGCACGGAGGGCTTTTACCCTACAGGGAGGGTAGTGGGCGACTTGCGACGACGATACGGAATCAAGGCTGCTACAAACGAGAGGGACGAAATAGAGCTTCGAAACATGCGATTGGGGAACGGCCAGGCGGAATAGATGGGACTGGGAATGAAACGGATTGATACCCTTGGGCTATGCACGGAATATTTTGATTATGGGCGTTGATATTTTATTATCGATGACTTGGATATAGCAGTAGGCTGGCCGAAGGGAAAAGCGGGATGGTCGGGCCTTTAAGCAATAATGTCGTCATAATATAACACTAGGTAATAAACATTCCGAGCCTACGATGGCACATGTTGACAGTGCCAGTGGCTGCGGTGATGTGTGGCCTGGACATGCACAATGACAATGGAATTGAAGGCGAGATGTAGTACCGCCCAGCGGTGCCCTCATATTCAATTAAAGTAGTATAAGAAAATGGTGCAAGGATTCCAGACGTCGGTTACATATCCTCCTCCATTGGTTCCCTCATTCCGGATCATAATCAGCCATCTTGATGCATTGTTGAAATGCTCCCCGAATGAAACCAGGTGTAGCCCCAGGATATCGTACATCTAGCTCACTGTTCCACAAGTATCGCATTTCGTTTTGCCGCAGTTTGTACACCTCTCTTCGTCTTGGTAGTGTTCATGCTCGCAATCGCAGCATTTCCATCCTGTGGTTGCGGGTGGCGTCGCAGGATCTGGGGATGGCTCCGGGCTTGACGGCCTTAAGGGGTCATGCTAGTTAGCTTCAATTTTAGCCACCACAGGCAGGGGAGGATTCGAATGACACAAATCCCAGTACGGACATCTTGAAAGTCTTTCCAATTGAATGACTAAGATCTTGGTCTTCGGCGTGGGTGTGAATGGGACTCAATGATCCCGAATATGGTTTGAGTGTCGCGGAGTGATGGTACAATGTTGAGAGGAAAGAGGTTCGTTGAAGTGGCCGTAACTATTCCGCTGAGGGTGGAGGGGAAACCAACTCTCAAGGTGTTCGGACAGGACTCAACTCCTTATATAATAACGAGACCTCTACCCCAACTATACTTCCCGTGTCTCCTTTGCTCGTAGCAGAGCCTCGCGATACTGAGCTAGTGGTTAGATCTCGTGGCTCTTGCGTCGGCCAACACTTCCCACCAGGTCTTTGGACAAGGGGCCTTTCGGTACGAAACAAAGACCACATCTCAGCATCAGTTCATGCGGTCCACAGGAGACTCTATCGTCAGCCGGAACGAGTCCCCCACCTCGCACACCCTCTTCAAAGCCAAATGCATCTTGCTTATCTCCACTTAGACGCGGGGACTGGGTATCCAGCATTTGTGATATACCGTCGAGGTAGGATGAAGGCACCTTCCACAAGATGCAATGGTGGAGGCGGTATGGGTTGTTTCAAAGCAACGGCTGAAAGTTGCGAGCGTCTTCGGAAACAAAGAGAACGCCTCCTTGGCTAGGAGCAGCAGGGCACCTTCCAAGACGTTAGTACCACCCACAAATGTGACAAGAAATGAGCCCTAGGTGGAACCCCCCACCACTACTTGACCGATCTCAAAGATGGAATTGGACAGCTTACATGGGTTGCTACTCTGACTGGCGAGCACAACGGCTCTTCCAACGACTCTTCCCCAGGGTCAAGACCCACATCAGTAAAAAGGCAGCCAAAAGGCAACCAGGGCCCACTATCCGCGATTATCAAGATTGGACAGTTGCCCATTTCACCACCTTAAAAGATTCCGAGGTCGTCGCTTATACCGAATAGCAGTCTTTCTTTGCTCATGCACGAAGCGCCATCAAACATGAACCCTCGGCGTGATTAAAGACTGACCCATGGCGATTAGTCCATGGCGATCAGTCCCAACGACAAACTTCCACCGCGAGACCGATACGAGAGAATCAATCTCGACTAGGCTTCTATTCGAGGATATGCGATGTTAAGGCGGCGATCAGCTCGCGGTTCACCTGATTTCTTTGTATTCATACGGACAGGGGCCATCTGCCGACATCTCGCAGCCCCTGGCCGTCTCCTGGAGCGAGTCATCAAATCATAAGATATTCTACGAACGGGGAAGTGTGTCGGCCGGTCTGTTTGTCTCTTTCTGTATCACGGGCTCGTCAGGTATGGGCGTTTCTCCTCAAATGTATGGAGCCTTGCGTTCCCCATAAGACGCACTTATCTAGTTCACCGATGATTTGAACGAATATTCTGCACTTTCGAGTCCCCAGATCCTCCATCAGGCTCTTGGAGCCCTCACTGGGGGGGGCAGCCATGCGACTGCATCCCGATTGCGTGTCCGTACTTGCAGCTGTTCCCCTGACTGGGATAATCTAATCTAACCATCTATACGCCGTACATACGAGCGAAATGCATAGGGCTGACGGTTAGGGGGGGAACAGAGGTGCTAGACATTCATCTCAGGATCTATGACATCCCCGAGCCCAATCCAAGATGTCGTGGCTTGGGCTTGTGACCGCAAGTGTTATTGATGGCGGAGCAAGAGAGATCAAAAGTCCCTTCACCTCGTCATGAATGAGAAGGAAATAGACGACTCCTCTCCCCCTTTCTCATTCTACCCCCCAAAAAAGTCCCTCGATGCGAAATACAGTTGCGGTGTGGGAGTCCGTGTAACCAGGCTTCTAATGCTACTATGTACATAGGTCACTTAACTACCCCAAAGCTCCGGTCTAGGCTTGAGGACGCAGGGGACACCTTAGTTGCATGTTTACGTTCGTCCCACATTCATGGAAACTTGGCGCTAAGCGCAACCTTGTATGCGGCTCTGTTTATGGGGCAGCGAGTTCCAGCGGTGCAGTGCCACTTCTTCTTCCAAGTCGCATTTCAATCCCCGAGGTTCTACATTCTTGAACGTGAACGCCCTCCTCATATTCTCGTCGATGACTGAGTCGCCCTAGGAACAGCCACCTATGCTGGCTGGATGAGTCAAGGTGGGAAATCTAGCTGCCTGCGGAATCGATTGTCGATCCATTGGCCGTTTCGGGGATTCCGGTGACTCCTCAAGCAAGGCAGTTCGGAAGATGACCTTGGAGTGACAGGGCCATTAGCCCCAACTCTTGCTTCTGACAAAGGCAACAAGGAGTTTCTTGCCTAGGTCAGTGACAGACACTTATCAGCCATGTCCCTTTCCCATTTCCGGGGTATCGGTATTAATGACAGGAATGGGAGACATGCTTGACCCTGATAGATTAACTTAATCCTCCGCGACAAGCGCCGAATCCCCGTTTGCGTTACGGGGCACGAGAGAAAACAGTAAATAAATAAAATAAAACCTCGAAACCAAGAAAAGGAGCTACCTAGGGAAATCGACACTGTGTGATATTAGACCTCGGAATAGGGTTAACGAACAACCATCGATCGACAATGGTCCCCATCTTCCTTGAATGTAGTAGTATCCCCCTCGCGAAGGGAAACTTGTTGATCTCCGCACACCTTCTCGTCCTACAAGTACTCGGGAATAATGCCCCTCCACAGAGCTGCCTGCCTAGATATCACGAATACTTATCATTAGCAGCTCGGCTCGCAGTTCTCGTCGGACTTAGTCCGTATAGTGCGCATAGGTTGGTGGTTTACAAGGATCATCACCGGCAAAACGAACGTATGACCAGGTCGGGAATAGTTTCTTGCCACTCGTGACTGCATGTAACTCTGTTTCCCGTGCATGCATCTCTTCAAGATACTACCAATCCAAGCTCCCCCCCTACGGTGCTTGTGGGGAAAAAAACAGGTTTAGATTCGTCCCCCGCTCTTTGCAAATAGAGCCTCACGTTTTTATCCCTCCTTTGCTGAGTTGCATTTCCCCCGACGGAGTACTCCTCCCTAGGCTTGCTGGGCCTTGGGTTCTTCTCATTTTCCTGGATCATCTTCACTTACCCGGCCCGTCACTCCATGATCACAGTCTATCCCGTCTGTCTGATACCCAAAGGTCGGACGGACCCAGACGAGAGGAAGCGACTCTTGTTTTCAGCGGCCGGCGAGCCCGAGGAGCGTGCGGCGCAAAAATCAAGGTACAGAAAAAAGTCCGTCCGGCCCGAGTGGTATGATCTAGCAGAAAACTTGCACTTTCGATAACACTCTAACCTCAGTTGCCCATGGGAATGATAGTGTTGACCGGAAGCACCGAGAATACAGAGGCATCGAAGAATAGTGGGGGATCGGAAAGAACGTGCAGGTTATGGGGGTTGACGACGTGCAAAACCGGGGGAAAAGTTGCCGGATGTAGTGCGCCGCCTAGCCGTGTAAGACCGAGGTAGGAAGGTGCGTTCTCCAATGTTTCCACATCTGATGTGAGGCTCGTGGCAGCAGTAGAGGGAGGAGGGTGAGACCGGCCAACAAGCAGTGAAAGAAACCATTGAGCTACCAGTTAGTCGGAGGTATATTATACCTACTGCCCCGGCATTTGTGTCCCGGTTACGCCAAGAGTGACAATACAGCCGCTGTGTCAATTTATTAATCAGCTTGTTCTTTCGCCCCTTGCTGGTTCGGCGGCCGTGCTGATTGGGCAAAGCCCCACCATAAGTCTACTAGATTATCGATTAGACTGTGCCAAGGCCGGAGCTTGGAGGGGCAGAGATTAGGGCGTGAGGCAACGCGACGCGTCTCCCGCACTTCTTTGGGGTCCGGGCTGACTATTCGTCTTCATCGCGGCATATTCCTGAATGATACTCCCGATCTCCGTATGCGTTTTCCGACAGCGCTCGTGCCAATGCCTATTTATGCTTGACTCCTGTTTTCTCTCGTCTGGCTGTCTAGACCTCGTACTGGCCATGAGTTGCTAACTTCTACTTTACCTCTTTGCCCTTCACATTCAATTCTTCTTTGATCTACCCAGCTTGGTGGCACCGGCATAATACGTCTTTCGCAAAGAGTCTATCTATTCTTCGGAATGTCCACTTCACCACCAAGGTTTTTTCGGGACTCTTCCCCAGGCCTTCAGGAGGCTTCCAAGTTCACTTACCGGCACCTTTCTCAGATGGCATCATCTTCAACGTCAACCCCACTACGCATCATTGCTCACATCGATCTTGATGCTTTCTATGCTCAATGTGAAATGGTGAGGCTCGGCGTGCCGAATGACAAGCCTCTCGCTGTGCAGCAATGGTAAGGATCTCAATCCTCTACTCCCCCCTCGCCCTCACCGGCCTTTCTTATACTGCCATAATGAAAGGCTAACACTATGACAGGGCTGGTTTGATAGCCGTCAACTACCCGGCTCGTGAGTACGGCATTAGCAGAATGACCAATGTCCATGAAGCAAAGAAACTCTGCCCAGATTTGATCGCTCAACATGTAGCCAGCTGGAGGGAGGGAGAGGACAAATGGGCCTACCATCCCGATGCATTTGCAAATATGGCGACGCACAAAGTGGCTCTCGATCCCTATAGATTACAGTCGCGCAAGATCCTAGCTCTTATCAAGGATTTCCTGCCGTCCAACCTGCAGAAGGTTGAAAAGGCAAGCATCGACGAGGTCTTCATCGACCTCTCGGCCCAGGTACATGCTGTCCTCCTGGAAAGGAATCCCGAGCTATGCGGTGCCCCTCCTAATTCTGATCCTATGGCGCGGTTGCCTCGCCCCTCCGTAATCGCCTTGGACTGGAAGGCCGACTGTCTCGTTGATCTGGACGATGTCGAGACCGAAGTAGACGACCCTGACTGGGACGACGTGGCTCTCCTGACAGCGTCTGAGATAGTGCGCGATCTTAGGGCCGAGATTCGCGGCCAACTACACTACACATGCTCTGCCGGCCTTGCGAATAACAAAATGCTCAGCAAGTTGGGCTCTGCTTACAAGAAGCCCAACCAGCAGACCGTCATACGCTCCCGCGCCATGCAGCACTTCTTGTCTGACTTCAAATTCACAAAGATCCGGATGCTCGGCGGCAAGCTCGGCGAGAAGATATCGTCTTCTTTCGGCACCGAGATGGTGAGGGACTTGCTGCCCGTTACGGTTGACCAGCTCAAGTCAAAGCTGGGCGATGACGCTGGCATATGGGTCTACAATACACTAAGGGGCATCGACAACAGTGAGGTGAACTCGAGGACCCAAATAAAGTCCATGCTGTCGGCCAAGGCGTTTCGACCCGACGTGAAATCCTTTGACCAGGCTTCCAAGTGGCTTCGAATCTTCTCGGGTGACATATTCTCTCGACTGGTAGACGAGGGTATTCAGGAAAACAAGCGGCGTCCGAAAACAATCACGCTGCATCACCTCCAGGGATCACAAACAAGATCTCGCCAGAGCCCTATTCCGCAAGGAAGAACTCTGAGCGAGGAGGTTCTTTCTGATCTTGCATTGGTGTTGTTGAGGCAGATCTGCGCGGATGGAAACATATGGCCTTGTTCTCACCTGAGCATGGGAGTTTCGGGCTTCCAGGACGGCGAATCTGGGAATATGAGAATTGGCACCTTTTTGCTCAAGGGCGAGGCGGCCAAGGCACTCATTGGCTCACCTAGCAACCACCCCGAGCCAGCTACAGGTGGCGAAAACCCTCCATCCAAGAGACGGCGCTTAGGTGGTGGTGGTGGGGGGGGGATTGAACGCTTCTTTTCTCAGAAAAACCCCGGCTTTCCATCAACGACACCGACCAATGCGGTACCAGCCGGTGAAACATTGTGTGAATACGACCACTCTGGGGCCGATGAAAATGGATGGACTTTGGGCTCACAAGAAGGCATTGAGGGGTGTGCGCCCGAAGTTCCAATCAAGGCCCTTGGTTGCTCAAACTGCTCAAGCTGCTCGGCACGATTCGACGATCCGAAAGACTTGCAAAGCCACCAAGACTGGCACATGGCGAAAAAGCTTCAGGAGGAGGAACGTGTCAACTCGGCATTTGTTAGACAATCCTGTCCTCCCCGCAACATACTCCAGAAAAGAGCTGGTGCATCCCCAAGTCGCACTCGAGGCAAGAAGCTTGAACAAGGCCAGCGTCGCTTGCGGTTTGGATGATGGCCGCTGGAAGCTGCTCCACACGCCAATACGACATGGAAAGTTGCGACAGCAAAAGTACAAGGTGGGGCCCTCTGCAACCCATCTCGCGAAGACGGACCAACTAAGATGACGGCAGCAGTCAGGATAGGCTGGCTTCAAATACGTTGGCGCTCCTCCACACATTTTGGGGGGGGCAGGCGATCTTTCGGTTTTCTGCGCCTGGGCTACATAGCGTATGGCCGCCGGATCGGAACATTTATTCTTCAAAATGTGCTCCAAGAATACCGGGAGACAGGAGCACTTGACCGCCTCGTTGGCTTGCTTGTGGTTTCACCCTGCAATTGTGGTTGGACAGTGGCTCGCAAGGACCGAACTCGACTGCCAGAATGTTCCCATCGACCTTCCCGTCTAGATGTTTATGCATTGGCTTGCATCTAGAAAACGAGTTAGGTTCTGTATCTCAAGACGCAGGGTGCTGAGCGAGCCTCTATCCGGAGGGAACGGGGCTGGATCTGAGAACGATATGCGACGCGAAAAGGGTTGTGTCCCTCGTCAGTTTGAGACGACCGTGTTGTCGGGTGTGCATTCAGATCGACGCAACAGCCGCCACGACGGAGAAGCGGCAGTCTGGGCTTATGATTCTAGGATCTGGGCTCTTACGGTCCATCTTTTCTTGCACGGAAGACCGCTTCAGCGACGGACTCTGAGCATCAGATAAGGAGTCGGTAGTTGGTGGAGTGGACAAACTTCTGTGTCACGGTCGGGACCTCACGTGCGGCTCTGCCATTGTATCTAAATGGGCAGAACATGTCCCAGCCGAGCCTGGCGGGTCTGGCAAGTCCTGGAAAAAATGGACCAGCAGCCGGGATCAAAAGATTGGATACACCAGTAGTACGGAGCACAGCCATGCAGTTATATTCAATATGTGCGTACTAATGGTGGTGCTAGACCGGATATGTCCGACTCGAAGACCTGGCAGAGGGTTTGCCTTCTCTTGTGCCTTTGGGAAGTCATCATGTCACGTCAGAGGGGGAGTGGTGGTGATTGGATGGGGTTTAGGCATCGATGCAAGAGGAGAGGTCTGCAAAGTCGGGCCTTAGCGCATTGATACCCAATTTCACGACGGCTGTGGCCTTTGGGATTTCTCGTCGTGACAGGAACCACGTCTTCGTGCTTCTCTGGCCCACCCGTGGCGAGTAAAACGACCGCAAGCTGCAAAATCTGGAACTAGGCTTCGCAGGAGGCGGCGAATTGTGCTGCAACACTGCACCAAGTCCTCCCAACGAAGTCTTTTAATTGATCAGTTGCGGCTGTTTGCCGCACGAAGTGCCTCGCTGCTACTCCTGCGGCTTCCGCTTCGCATTTCCGGCAGCGTACGTCCCTCTAGCTGCTCACTCATGTTGTTATCGTGGCCGCATTGTCCTTTCCCATCCGTGGACGGCGAGGCTTCGCAGTTGGGTCTAATACCGCCGACGTAACTGGATAGCTCGAGGGGGCCAGAAACGGATTGGGCAGTCAGCAACATGCTGGCTTGGAGCTTGTGATGCATTGCGAGGAAAATCCGACTTCTGATCAGCATGAACAAGGTCTTTTCCGGGCTGATATGTATGTTGGCGCTTGAAATCTGAGTGTCGGAGGGATGGGGGACGCTTCCGAGGACTATAAAGAGTATCAAGGACGGCCTATTTCCAAGAAGGGGTTTAGAAGAATGCCAAAATATATCGCCGTTTTCACCAAAGACGATTCAAGTTTGAGTACAAAGTTTTACCAGACAAAGAAAGCTGATTTTTCTTAGCTACTGTTGTTGTTTGGCTGTCTGTTGTCACTTGGAAAGAGACGCAGGTTCGGCCATTTTGTCCTATATACCAAAACGCTCACCGAGCTCACACACATCGTCCCGGGTAGGCTGAAATACCACTCGCCCGTTTTGTAAAGGCGCACATCGTCTCGGTCGCCTTTCTCGTCTGCTCGGATTCCCGATACTTCTATTCTGCTTCATTTGGCATTTCGCTTCTCCTGTTCCATCCGACCCCCGATCGGTCCTCATATGTTTCCCTCCCATGCAGCGTGCACCACCACAACCACTGCCACACTCCAGCCCGACACAGCACAGCAAATTCCAGCTTTGTGCCACACTTGGTCGCCAGCCCGGCTTCAGAACTACCACATCCTTGGCCTTCCAGACGATCTCACCTGACAAGTTCAGACGTATTTTCCCAGTCGGGCGAGACATTGTGGCATCTGTCCAGCTTCTGGCTCGCGTGCGACATCAAAAAAACCCATAGAACTGAGAGCGACTTCCACTGACCCACGGATAGCGAAAACATCTCTCGACCCTTGCTTTTGCTTCGGTAGCGGCAGTTCAACCCCAGCGGCACTTACTCGCATCCCAGAGGGGGCGAAGAGTTGGGATTAACAAGAGAACACAGGGGTCAAGAAGAAAAGCAAGCCTCCAGAGTTTTTCGACTTCTTCCAGCCTCCATACCTACCATACCACCAGCGCGAACTTCCGAGCAAGCATCCCTAGCCAGGACTGGACTCACACACATTTTGTGGTCACTAGTCACAGGGGTTTTTTCTTTTTGATCTGGTTAACTGCTAGTTAATAAATATTATTACTACCCAGCCCGCTTTATTTATTGTTTTATTTTTCCGGGGGCTGTACCATTACAGTACAGCACAATACTGGGGGGGATTTGCCACCATTTGCAAGGCACACCCACGATAGGACGGGAACCCCAGCCAACTGCGTCCCGCCGTCTGTGAGCGACTCGCCATTGGCTCCAAGCTCCCAACTGGCAGCAGGAAGGACCCAGAGTCGCCCAACCAAACACCAAGTCAGACACCAAGCAGGACCCACACTCGTGCGCTGGTCTTTTCAGGCCCCCCGCTCCCTCCTCTTGGGTTCCTTCTCCCCTTCCTTCTTTTCCTCAAATTTTTCGCTCCCTCATGATCCTGCTTTTCCTCATCCACCAAACCCTCTCAAGCTGCTGCGCCCCTCCTGTCGCCAACTTCCGCCCACACAAACACACGCCTCTCTCCTCTTTTTCCTCCTCCCCTTCTCTCATCGCTTCCGTCCTTCCCCCTGCTCTCTCTAATAGCTGTACATTTCGTTGTCAGCTTCAATCATCATTCCTCCTCCATCCGTCGGGTGTCATATAATTTTATTTCTGCATCTTTGCTGCAACAGAAACGACCACTGCTGCCTGCTCCCTCACTCACCCCTCCCCCACCCCCTTCCCGAGCTTGTCGCAGCCTTACACTGAACATCACCCCTCTCGGCCCATTCACCGCATCAAACGTGTACCAGTCTCTGCATACACAATTTAAGACAATATCACAATGGCAGGACGAAACGCAGCGCCGATCAGCCGCCAGAACGAGTATTTTGTTCCTCGCGATGGAATAGACCGCGAAGTCATTACGGCAGACATTTGTCGCTATCTCGGCAATGATGCTCTTGTCCGGCCCGGCACGTACGATGTAAGTTGCACACCTAAATGTCCTGGATTCCATGCTTTGTCGTCGTTGACGAGGAAGACCAAAAATAAAAATACAAGTGCCCCTTTCGTAGGGTCAATAAGGGGGATTTTTGGACCTCACATGTGCTGACCTCCCGCTTTACTCTCCTCAGAACCAAGGGACCGGTCAAGTCATTCAGGGCTATTTTATCAATGCTTATAGGAATCTTACAACTGTGAGTCTCCAATCGAGTCCTCAATCGCTCATCGAACATTCAACGGGATGGTGCCCGTACCTCGTCGCGCACCCTACAATCCCCAGAATCCACTCCCGTCTTTCTATCTTCAGTTCCCTCCCCGGAACACATGGAACGTACTAAACATCTGTTTTACCCATCGCAGGCTATGATTGAAGATTTGAAGGAGGCATCTCGCCAATGGGCACAAGAGCGCACACGCGTCTCCGGAGGTATACAGAACTATTCGAATGGCTACGTGAGACGCTCTAACTCCCCACCAGCATATCGACATTCTGAGACGCACCAGCGTCAGCAAGGCGGCGGCGGGCCAGCCCCTGTCGTCGACCCGTCATATGGTAACCCTGGCCAACCTCAATATGACCCTCGTTATGCACAACCACCAACACAGGTGTACCCTGGTGGTTATGGACAGCCTCAATACCCTGGAGGCCAAGCAGGTAACTATCCCTATCCGCAGCCGAAGCAGCCAGCCGCGCGGTCTCCCCCTCCGCGACCGGACCCGCAATATACCGCTCCACAGGGTTATGAGCAGCCGTACCAGGCAGGTGGGAATCTGATCCCGCGTAATCAATACCCCGATCCCCAACGGGACCGTTACGGAGGAGCTCCTGGATATCCCCAGGCCAGTGTTCCCCAGCAGCAACAGCCAGGATATGTGACAGCGCCCCAGGGCCAGACGCAATACTATCCTCCTCAGGGTCAACCAACCCATGGAAGTTTTGTACCGCCGTCCCAGGTCCAACCCGCAGATCCATTCATGGGTCGCTCCGGTCAGTTCAACAACGAGCCACCGTCACCGTCAACAAAGTCGAAGTCCAAGTCTAACCCTCTCGCAGGCAAGGGTCCCGCTTATGGTGCCTCAGATTCTTATGAAGACCAATCAGGCCGAACGGTGACACCAACTGGCAATGCTACTCAACCGCCGCCAACAGGACAACGTCGCGATCGCGATCGCGATCACGCAAGAGGCCACCAGCACAGGTCACACAAGTACTAAGCTGCTTTGCGGGACTCTCTCATGGGGGCACTGCTTGTTTGGAAACGGCTCTGACCTCTGACTTTTCAGCGTGTTACACTACCACGGTGTTTGCCTCTACTGGATATGGGACTTTTCTCTTTCCCCGGACCGCGCTTCCTTGAACCAGTTGATATACCCATCCGGGTGGATATTCCGTCCAGGATCTTACCGCATAGACTCTTCGACTGAGTGCAAAGTTTGCACCAGGCCATCCCGTGGACTACAACGACTTGCCTGCAACTTGAAATTGGTTGCTTCTTTCTCCCTGGAAACTCGTTCCGGACTTCTCTGACGCATACCCTCTGGATTTTGTCGTCATGCATACATTGGGCTCTTTTTTTCTGTTCACTTCATTTCCATCGGACTTTTTTTTGGGTTTATAATATATATCTATTGGTTTTCATTTGGCATTCTTTTCCCACTCGTTAGGGGACGTTTTTGATGCATTTGTATACTGGATCCTGGAACGGAATGGAAAAGAGGTTTTATGGCTTACAAATGAAGACTGGCCCCCGTTACCCCTGGCCTTGCTGTCTGGACCCCCCCCAAACAGAAAGACCATCCTCGGATGTGCGAATCCTTCCCTTTCTGGAATTGGCTACGCGCAGGTGAATCCCTGTAAGAATCTTGTCGCTCGGTGTGGTTGGGTCTGGACAGCGAGGTGAGTACTGGACTTCTGTATCTTTTTGATGACCTCTCGTCATGGATATTTGTCACATTTCCCTCTTATTAGCCTATGCGGACATCATACCCATGGAGAACTCATACCCAGGGCTCCTTCGCCTCCTCCAAATTCTCACCGGACTTTCAGTGGCATCCACTTCCGGTTCTGCTCGACAGCCATTCTAGCAAACTCCCAGTTCGGATATTTCCCAGTGGATTAGACACCGCGAGCCACTGTGATATCACTACGTGCGTCCCGGCGTGTCTTAACTCCAGGACAACTTTTGATGAATGAAGGCCAATCACAATCAACCATGGACAGCTTCCCAATCAGGAACAATACATCGTTCTTTCCAGACTAGATGAGTGGAGCAGTCTGAATGAATCCTGCGACGATTCTCTAAAGTCTCGCAACCATTTAGCCGGGTTCCATTGGTATTCAAAACATCCGCATGCCCATGTGCCTAGGGATCTCAACCATCATCGAGACGAACATGGACACAATCGCTGGAGCCTTCCCCCAAGGAAGGTGCCAGTCAATACCGACTGGAATCCCAGCCATGCCTCGGCGTTCAGCCTGGACCAAGGACACAATCGTCAAGAGAAGAAGCCAATTTTTGAGAGTGCTGAAAAATCCTCCCTCAGGCGGGTCAAGCAGTACCATCCACCATTTCGTCCAAGCCAAGGCTGTGACCACGGACCGCTGTTCTCTGACACGCTGTTTTCCACTCGGATTCTGTTCTCTCCTTCCCATGGATGCTGGAGGTTCTTTGGCCACTGGACCCCAAAACTTTTATCCACTCGGGATCGCCAGAGCCATGTGCTTCCATTCCCTGGCTGTGTTTGTTAGTGTTTTCTTCCCAGCTTTCTTTATGCTTTCTCTTTCGTCTCGAGACACGGACACCTATCACCTCGGCACTCAACAAACCCCGGAGATACTGACTCGACGGTCCCACAGGTCGAGCGCATACCGGTCGATGTTAGCGGCTATATATGTAGAGGAATAGTTGTGCAAGGTCAAGGAGTGGGTGATGTAATGTGGTCATCGGGAAATCTTGCTCGGTGACTGGAGGGTTTCAAGACCAAGGGGGTGTTTTTTCTTTCTGGTTGATATGTAGCATTTTAGCGCCGCACTGCTATTCTGTTGGCTGTTTCTTCCTTGCCTGCTATGGGTTACGTCTTCTGATATCTAGAATCGACAAAGACATGGGCGTTGGGCGGCCGCGTACTTGCATATTTCTTGGAGACCGGCGATTGGGAATACACTTGTTACTGGCGTTGAGTAAACAATGTTACAACTGATGTTTACCTACTGCCAACACGCAGCACAGACTTCTTTTTTTCCCTAGACCCTCGAGATTGTGATGAAGACGTATGAATAAATGTGCTGTTAGCAAGAAGCACTGGTTAGTTGCCTCGTTCCGTGTCGTTAAAGATTTCGACCTGCCTTCGACTCGGATCCTCATCCTCTCCGGTAAGCTTGGGGCCCAGGAAGTATTAATTTTCACCAATTATAGGTAGGTTCGAGGATTCAAACAGTGCTATCTGTCTGTGCCAATGTGCTGATCCATCCCTGCGGCACAGCTCCTGCATGTAAGACTAGAAAGCCAGCCGACGCGGGGATGTAATGCATACAAAGAGGCACAAGCCAAGGGGGAGAAACTGCGGGAAGCCTAGGCTTGGACTGCCAATGCTTGCTAGGGTCTCGTCCCCTTTTTGTCATGCCTTTGTTTGTACCGCCTCTTCCGACCCGCCCACTCAGCCTCCATTGTAGAGGTTGAGCCGAATTCATCAACTCATTGTGGGATGGAAGGATTGGACTGGAAAGATCTCCTGGATGTAGAAGTTTGGACCATTCTCCGATGCGAAGATTATCTTGCCAGAGAAGGAAAGAAAGGCCATGGAGCTTGTACACTATGTACTGCCCGCGGTCGATTCATGGTATGCATATAAAAGAATAGCCTCGCCGTCTGTAAATGAACACGGGACGGTAACGAGCAACCTGAGCAAGCTTGGCTGAAATCAGCTGTAAGGGGAGCAACATTAATCAGGGATGGGCGCCTGCCTTCTCGGCGGTTTCCTGTATACATACAAAACTACCCTACTGAGCGAGGGTATAGGTATAGGTCGGTCGTGGGTATCGGCAAAGCTAGGAACATTGCACCTACATGAACACATGGTACACGATCGCAAACAAAATATCCGTCAAGATGTAAGCAATATATGGACATGTACATGGCTTTACATGCCAAAGGTAGACATTGCGGGATGGGATGAATTGATGGGAGATGGCCTGGGGAATGTATTGGATGCTCGTCCAGCCTGTCTATCCATCTCCACGAGTATAGATGTACTTTATATATACTATACCATCCATCCACACATCCCACGTACTACAAAAGGAATGCCCCTTGGCTCGGCACTCCAGATTTACTGCACATGGCGAGGAACCGTGCAAAATACGGAGATCTCTTGGTTGGGCTTCCAACAATGCATGGGTGCCTATCACCTATACGCATGTATATATTTGCATTTTCCTGGAACGAAAGGAGAAAAAAGAATAAAAAAAGGAAAGGAAAGGAAAACCTCCGGCTAATGCAAATATGGGAGCGGTCTTCTAAAGAAGTGGGTCGCCTTCCCGTCAGTGAAGAAGGCGGTGAAGACACAGCAGCAACTTGGCTGGAGCGCCGCCCGTCTGTCCAAGCATGTCCAAGCACCGACGGCGGGCAGCTCGTCGTCGGAACAAATCCCATCTGGGACAGGGGGTTTGGGGCTTCGCATCAGCTCAATGGCGAGCTTATTCAATGACCCCCTTTGAGCAGTCGCTTCACGGCTTTTCAAAAAGAGGGATAGTATCCATGCTCCAGCTGGTGCCAAGGTACTGGTTGAGTGTCTAATGGAACTGGTATTCGTAATAGCAGAGCATTATGGCAGTGGTTTCTCTCGAGCTCGTGTGGTTTGACACGGTGCACAGTAGGAACAGCATCGACGGCAGGATCCACGGATCCATCCATGGTGGGGGGGGAGAGGGGGCGGGGAGGGGGGAACAGGAACGAAAGAGGGGCTGGGCCGAATGCTAGGCAAAGGGCAACGGAGCTTCCTGGTTGGTGCCTTTCTCAACACCGCCTTTGCCCACAAGGGTTTGCCCGCTCAAAGAAAAAGAACAGCAGCAGCACCGGCACCTCGACCACCCCTGGTCCCCTGGTCGAGTCCTTCCCCCCCCCCCCATCTGTGCATAAACCCTGCATAAGAAAGACTAGTGGGTTTTTCCCGAATTTAATGAGCCTCGAGGGTTTAGCAGCGGACCGCATACACCTCCCAAGGCTCCTGCTTGATTAATGGACGATTCTTGAATGGATGGGTGCAGATGTGGATGACCAGGTAGGAGCATGGAAGGCAAGGATCCATGGATAGGTGGATGGACGGACGGATCATCCATTTGGGGGAACTGACTGGCTGTATCGAATCTATCCAATGCCTCGAGTTTCCATTCAAGCAGGGGCATGAATTTTGGGGTGAGCACAATACCATGAATCAGCAAACTAATTGGAGGTTACGGATTAAGGCTAGGTGGTAAATGAACAGAAACAGCAGTAGCAACAGGGTGGCGTTTTCCAAAAGACCCCAAAAACCAGGAACCAAAAAAAAAAAATCCTTCCCACAAGCGGCCGATAGCTCCAGCCACAGCAGGTTCAACCCTCGCTGTCGCTGTAGAGTACTAAATTCACCACCCTCGTCCACGCTGAGCTGCCATTTTGTGCCCTTCCACCCAACACTCTCTCGTGGGTTTCTGCTGCTGCACCTGCTGCTACGACCACTGTCGTCGCCTTTGATCATTATCAGCTACCTATCGAGTGGCCATCTGTCAACATCCGACTCTCCTCGAAATTTCCTGGTTCCAAGTGTTGGCCGGGCCGTCTGTCCTTTGTCGACGACAAGCTGAGGTTGAGGTTACCGCCTTCCCAGCTACGCCAGCTTGTCATCGGCTGCCGCAACCTAGCCAACCATTTTCGCCGCCACCTCCCACTCTCGGCCAGGTGAACCCTTTCGACAAGCACGCATCCATTCCACCACCAAAGACGTCTGTCTGTCTGCTACGCCTGGCCCCCGAAGAAGCTCAGCGAACTAGAGTGAGTTTGGTGTATTTTTGTCCCTTTCCCCCCTACTTGATATCTTTTGCTTGTCCTTTCCAACCATCTCAAGCCTGTCCCTCGCGCGGTGTTCATCCATCAGGTGCACCTTTGTACATAGCTGTAATAATTCATAGCCACAACCAACACCTAAAGGCTACATACCTACATACGCCCGCGCCTACACGGGGATTGCCATATTTTAGCGGGTCTGCTTCTTTTTTGCCATGTTCCCCCCCCTCCCCCCCCCCTCCGGTGGTGGTTCTATGCCCGAACAGTGATCAGCGGGACAACGGCCACCCCAGCCGCTTTGCCTACCCCAGACTGCTCCCAGTCACCGTCTCTGCTGCTGCTGTTGTTAATGCCCCGCCGTTTTTTTTTTTCTGACTGACTGCTAGCAGCAAAACAAGCCGGGAAAAAAAATTATTATTCCCACCCTCTCTCCATCTTCGCCAATTCAATTCACCATCCCGTCTTTACCTTCTTCGATCTGCGATAGCGTTCAACCCGACCGAAGCCTCCCAACAATACCTCCCACCACCGATTGCCCGCGATGGACGTCGCTCCCATTCGTGATCGCATTATCGCCACCCTCCAACCCGAGCTTGGAGCGAGGCAGAGTGCCGAATTGGAGCTCAAGCAGGTAAGGCCCCGTTCCGTCGCCTTCCGTCGTCCTCATCGCTATCCTCCGTCTTGTTCGGCTTTCGACCGACTATGCTTGCCTTGTCTACCGTCGTCTCGCCTTGTCCGTCCTTGCTGGCCCTTTGCCGGCACGCCGTACGCGACAATTACTGTCCACTCGACGCACAACCAACCCCTACAACCCTTGAAATAGGTTTTCGATTTGTGGCATGTTTGCCGAACCACATCTCTAACGCGATTTTTTTTCCATGGTCTAGGCTGAACGACACCCCGGCTTCACCGATGCCCTCCTAGACATCCTCGAGGTAGAGAACGAGAAGAATGTCCGCCTTGCAAGTTAGTATCCCTCTTCCCCAAACGCATTGTCCGTTTCATGTACCCCTGCGTCCGTGTGTGGCTGTCAACGGAAAGATTCCTGACTAACGCGCTGAACATGACCTCCACCACAGCCGTGATCTATCTCAAGAACCGCGTCAACAGGGCCTGGCAGAAGAACGAGCATTACCCATCAGAATACGCTATACCCGAAGACGAAAAGGCACGATGTCGGCAGCGAATAGTGCCCATCTTCGCCCGCTCCACCGGTCTCGATCGTCCTCAGATGATTAACATGGTTCAGAGGATCCTTCAGTACGACTTCCCCGATAAATGGCCAGAGTTTATCGACCTCACAATGCAACTCCTCAACACGAATGACCCTGGCTCGGTTCTATCGGGTCTCCACTGCCTTCTTGCTCTCTGCAGAACCTATCGATTTAAGTCAAATGCTAGCGAAAACCGAGGTCCTTTCGACAATATTGTTGAGATGGCCTTCCCCCGCTTGCTGGCTATTTGCCAGGAACTAGTCAACCAGGAAGGAGACGAAGCTGCAGAGATGCTACACATTGCTCTCAAGGCGTACAAGCACGCTACCTGGTTGGAGCTGAGCCCCTATCTTCGACAGGAGAGCGAAATCATCGGATGGTGTGGCATCTTCCTTCGCACTGTCGGCAAGAACACTCCGCCATCAGCGCTCGGCGAGGACATCGACGAGAGAGAAAAGCACCATTGGTGGAAAGCGAAGAAGTGGGCATTCTTCAACCTGAATCGTCTTTTTATCAGGCACGGGAACACACAGTCCATTTCAAAGTCGGCGGGGAGCTCGGCAGAGCAGGTCGAATTTGCAAAGCACTTCCAAGCGAAGATTGCCCCGGAGATCCTCCAGCACTACTTGGTGGAGGTTGAAAAGTGGGTGAAGAAGGAGGCTTGGCTCAGTCGACCATGTCTGAGTTACACTCTCGTCTTCCTTGACGAATGCGTTCGTCCAAAGGAGATGTGGAACCATCTCAAACAGCACCTCGGGACGTTGGTGACGCACTTCATTTTCCCCGTCCTCTGCCTGTCGCAGGAAGATCTGGAAAAGTTCGAGGAGGAGCCTGAGGAGTATCTACATCGGAAACTCAATTTTTACGAAGAGATATCAGCCCCCGACGTGGCAGCCACCAATTTCCTCGTCACATTGACCAAGGCTCGGAGAAAACAAACTTTCGACATCCTCAAGTTTGTGAATGACGTCGTGGAGGAGTATGAGAAGGCGTCGGATGATCAAAAGAACCACATCGCCAAGGAAGGAGCACTGAGGATGATCGGAACTCTGGCTCCCGTGATTCTTGGAAAGAAGAGCCCGATTGCCGACCAGGTGGAGTACTTCCTTGTTCGCCACGTATTTCCCGATTTCACAAGCTCTCAAGGATTCCTGAGGGCGCGAGCTTGTGACACGATTGAAAAGTTTGAGCAGCTCAACTTCAAGGACCAAAACAACCTCCTCCACATCTACCGCCACATTCTCGACTGCATGGCCGACCCTGCCTTGCCTGTTCGCGTCACCGCTGCTCTTGCGCTCCAACCTCTGATCCGACACGACGTTATTCGAACAAGTATGCAACAAAGCATTCCCACCATCATGCAACAACTCCTGAAGCTCGCCAATGAAGCTGATATTGACGCACTTGCCAACGTAATGGAGGATTTCGTGGAGGTATTCGCGGCCGAGCTAACTCCGTTTGCGGTGGCGCTAAGCGAGCAACTCCGTGACACTTATCTTAGGATCGTGAGGGAATTGCTGGAGAAGAACGAAGGAAGGGGCGATGACGAGTACGGCGACTACCTCGACGACAAGTCCATAACAGCTCTTGGCGTCTTGCAAACTATCGGAACTCTCATCTTGACTCTAGAATCAACCCCGGAAGTCCTCCTCCACATTGAAGCTGTTCTGATGCCGGTGATTCAGATGACGCTAGAGAACAAGCTATACGACCTCTACAACGAGGTGTTTGAGATTATCGATAGCTGCACATTCGCTGCCAAAGACATTTCGGTAACCATGTGGCAAGCCTTTGAGCTCATGCACAAAACCTTCAAGTCTGGAGCCGAACTATATCTCGAAGACATGCTGCCCGCGCTTGATAACTTCGTTCAGTATGGCTCCCGCTATCTGGTTGCCAAGCCGGAATACGTTCATGCCCTGTACGAGATGGTTATGGACATGTTTACGGACCAGAAGGTTGGTGGGCCGGATCGTATATGCGCATGCAAGCTTGCCGAGGCCATGATGCTCAGTCTTCGAGGCCATATTGACGACTGTGTCCGAGGCTTCATTGATATGGCGATGGGTGTCCTCAACTCGGGGGAGGTCAAGGTTCGAAGCTACAAGATCCACCTGATGGAGATGATCATCAACGCCATCTATTACAGCCCAATTGTTGCCTTGGAACACCTCGAGTCCAAAGGATTGACCAACAAGTTTTTTACTCTCTGGTTCAGCAGCATCGACCAGTTTACCCGAGTTCACGATAAGAAGCTTTGTATGGCTGCCATAATTTCACTGCTCGGGTTGACACCAGAGCAGGTTCCAGAGAGTGTCAAGATAGGATGGCCACGCCTTTTGGTGGGCATTGTCAACCTTTTCAACACACTGCCCTATGCTATCAAGAGTGCGTATCATGCCCGCCTGTTGAGTGATCCTTTCTAACCATAGTTCATAGACCGAGAAGAGGCCCTCCGCGACGACTTCCACTTTGACGCGTCGAGTTACGACTATGATGACGAGGGAGAATGGAATGAAGAAGAAGCCGCCGGCCAGTTCATTGAGGACGAGGCTCCCGAGGACGAGACCAAGCAGGACGCCCGGGACGAGAGCACTGCGTATCTCGAGTTCCTGAACGAGGAGGTACGTGAAGGAACGGATGCCGCCGGCACATGTTCAACTGCTAACATTCGTTGCAGGCCAAGAAGCTCGGCAAAACGGTCGACATCGATGACGACGGTGACGAGCTAGGTGAGGATAGCGTCCTTCTCGAGTCGCCGTTGGATAAGATTGAGCCGTACACTCTTTTCAGAGACACAATAATGAGTATGTTTCTCTGCTTGATAATCAGTTTTGAACGATATGCTGACCCCTTCTCCAGAAATGCAACAAGGCCACCCACAATTCTACCAGCACTTGGCGTCTCATTTGACTCAGGAGGATCGAAATGTTATCGATGCCACGTTCAACCAGGCCCTTATCAACGAGCAGGCGGCTCAGCAAGCTCTCCTGCAACAACAACAGCAGGCGGCAGCTTTCAACGCGGCCGCGCTGATGTCGGGGCAGCAAATACCCAACGCCAATGGCGGACCCAGCTAGAGGTGGGGTCCTCATACTCACGATTCCAAGGTTCGATCCGCGGTTCCCCAAGATGCAGCTCTCATGTAACCCTTAGAAGCATTCGTGCATACACCCACCAACTTCTGGCGCCAGTGTGGCAAGGGGGTGTGGAACCGGGAGTTGAGATACGCCTCCAGCAAGACATAGCTATTGATGACAAAGAAGAAGACCAAAAAAGATTTCTCACAAGTGCGAACTGCTGTCGTAGTGTTGCTTTCTTCTTTCTGGGTAGTCGGGGAGCCGGGTGAGGCGGAAAGGCGTTTTGTGTGTTGGGAGGTATGTCGGGTACGTCGGATATAGGCCTACTCAAACTTGGGTCCTTTTACGTTTTGCTTTTCGAATCCCCCGCATTTGGTACCAAATATTCGTTTTTGCGAAGCTTATTGGTTTTATGTTATAATTTTTATTTGTCTTAACTCCCAGCTGCAAGTTGACCCTTTCGTCCCGTTTAAGAAATACTATTACTCCTCATTACCTCGGGAACTTACACAGGCTGCCATGGCATCTCGGCGCACTTGCTATAGTAATAACCAGCGTAATATTTATAATGGAAAATATTGTAATATAAATTTACGCAAATATTTTAAATGTTTATAAAAAATTAATATTGAATTTATTATAAGATTAAAGAGTATAAAGATAACGAGAAATTGATCGGGAATTAATAAAGGGATAATAAAATATATTATAAATAAAATAATATTATCATAACCCTTATTTAATACAAAAGACGAATGGGGGAATTATTGTAAAATATTGTATTTCCTTTATTTTAATATATTATAATTAATTTTTATACATCTTTATATATATACATATAAATATAAATATATTTTGTATTATTTTTTATAACTTTTTATAAACTTTATATAAACCATTTATATATGATAATAAAGGAAATTACCCTTTTATTAATACCGATAATATTATTATTGAACCCGTTGTTATTTCTTTTCTTGTTTACCAGAAAAAAAAGCACACAGTTAACGGAGCCGTTCTTATAAAAACAATCAATTAGATATTACGGAGCTTTGTATAACCGCCCTCGAAGGTAAGGTTGAGGATTGGTCAGACAAGCAGCCGTGGTTTGTCTTTACTTTTACCATCCAGCACTTCGTCCAGGGGTGGCAACTAGACCTTATGGGCTGTTGGAATCAATCTAAGCACCCTAAAACATAAAAACATCGTCGGTGAAACGCAAGGAGCGACAGGCTGTTGGACTCCTAAGCCTGTTCTTTGAATCTGGTATTCCTTAAGCCAATCATTACCGCGCTGAGAACAAGACAAAGAAATCATGGACAAACCAAGCCTAATGTCTGTTCACGCGCCATGCTCCCCAGACTCCTCCCACTTCACCTTCTTTCTCTTTTCCTCTCCGACTCTGGCCACTGCGCCAGCAGGCCACAGCCGGTGTACCAACAGGTGCGAGAGGACCTCGGCCGGGCTGAACTCCTCCTCTGGTACCCGACTAGCAAAGTCGTCGGCTAGTCGCTTGACAGCGCAGTCTCTATTACCATCATCCGCTCCCTCGAACACAATGCGGAAGAGCTGGCGAGCAATGTCCTTGTCGGCCAGCCGAAACTCGACCTGCTAATCAATGCGGCCAGGCCGCATGAGAGCGTCGTCCAGTCGATCGATGTAGTTGGTCGTCATGAACAGCAGTCGATCTCCCTGCCGCGCCACACCCGCCGAGCGTGCTTAGGAAGCCCGACAGTGTCACTCCTTTTCGCTGATTCTTTGCTGCCTGGTCAAAGGCGGACTTCGGGTTCCCTGCGTCTTTCGTGCTAAAGCAGTGCTGCGGAGGCTCCGCGAACAAGGTATCCAGTGTGCTGTTATTATTAATATTCACAAGGTTTAGCATATAAACGTCCGGATAAAAATAACCCCGTAATTGCTATATAAAGATTAGATTTTGCCAGTCCCGGGAGGTCCGTATAAGAGGTAGCCCCTCCGGTAACAAATGCCGCGTATTATGTACCATGCGCGTGTGCTAGGGTCCAGGAAGCTCCGGATATTGCCTACTAGTAACTCCTTCTCCTTTTTTATTACAAAGAAGAATAAAAATATAGTCCGGATATCTTTTTACTTATATTACGTTTATTCCCCCCCCCCCCCCTCGAACCCCGAAAAAATAGGGGGTTTGCTTTTGGACCTGCCTTAAGTATCGTTATCGGCACTCCTCGAATAGGCCATTGAAAAAAAACTATAAAAGCCATCCGAGGTATAAATCGGAAACCTTTTTCTTTTATCACGAGAAGCAGAATAAACTTACCTGCTTTTCTCCACTGGTTGAAATTTGAGCGGCCGGTTTTTATGCTAGAGATAAAACGCCCCGTTCCAAGGCGCATGGCGCAGAGGCTTTTTTGCTAGACCCCCTTATAAAGTCCAAGCTTATATATATATATATATATATACATTTTATCGTACGATAGATATTAGATAGAACGTGGTCCGTAGAAAACTGCTGGCTATAAGAATCCATCTTGGACGGACCTGACGAAAGGGCGAAACGTACCGAGATGGGATTGGATCCAGTAGTAGTCCCATGGGCATTTTATTTATTTATAACCATGGCTTCCACGCAAAAGACCGGAGGCGCAGCAGAGGAACCGGCACGTTTAGGTGAATTGCCGTGTACCGCCGGACAAGGTCCGAAATGCGTGCGGAGCCGGGGAGAAAAGAATTCCCAAACGTCGTCGCCTGCCCCCCCCGTGCGGGAGAGGAGGGACCAAGAGAAAATGGCGAACTGGTGTTGTCCTTTATTTTCGAGGACATGGTTATCATACAAAATGGTCCCGGAGCTCGCTTTTGACCTGCTCCCCCCCCACGCATACCGTCGACTTTAGTCCGCCGTAATGCCGCCGCGAGGACAGGAGTCGCCCAAACACGGCAGGCCAGCGCGCTCCAATCGGATAGAGAGGGACCGCTTGGCGCGTCCGGGGCCCCGGTCTTCGATGGGGCTTTCACGCCGTCACCATCGGCGGCTTGCTCCGGCCCGCGCGCTTGCGGATAGTGTGTGTCTTGCGGTCCAGTGCATGCGCAACCCCATGATATTGTTGGGATTTTGCATTCCAAGCCTCTGTCAGGCTGGCAGGATCTCCGGCATGCGTCCCTCCTCTTCGAGGCAAAGGTGGGTTGACGTGGCAGCACACTCTCTCTCAATATGCTTGCCCTTCAGAGATTTACTGCCAGATCTTTTACAAACGCTTGCAACCAATACTACATAGCTTCGGCGCTAACACCAAGATTCCAGTCCATCCGTTGTCCTCCGTGTTTTTTCTTGTATATCATCCGTGGATGTGGAGCCCTCTTGCCCTTGCCCTTGCCCTTGTGCTTCCAGCCCTGATCCTCCTGAGCCCTCCTGAGCCCTCCTGGGGCATCTTGTCCTTATCCGTAGGAGTGGTCGGCTCTGACACGATAGCGGTGGTATTGGTGATGACTATTGGTCCATATTCACTCCATTCTCTATGAGGTCATATTCAAATGGAACAGGGAGTAGTGGCAGGCTAAGTCTATACCTTCTGAATAGTGAATCTGAATTTAGTGATGCGGGAGCGGGTAACCAGGTTCGACTGCTGTTGTGATTAGTGAAGTCCAAGTTGAACGCAGGATGTAACGTACCACTTGCTCGAGGAGTGCTCTGGCGTTATTAATTTCTGCAGGAAGCAAAGGACACAGGATATCTTAGTTACAATCCACCCTATCATCCAACCTTTAGTTTTTATCCATTTATTTAATACTTCTTACCATCCTTTCTATATATTTTGTTTGAAAGCCAAACGAAAAACTGGTAAAGGAGCCTAACAGAGATAGCCTCGAGGCAAACTACCGGGTCCTTCCTAAAAAACGTACACAAAGGCTTACGAATAAATTATTAACACTTGACCTTTATGTCATGAACAGGATGCCTACTTATCTACTTATTCCATTGCTCCTCCATCCGATCGAGAGGACGGGTTGAGCCGGGGCCGTAGTCCTAATTATTAAAAGCGGAGTCGTCGGATTCTTCTAGCCCCTATATGTAAGCCTACGTATGTGGTAGGTCGCCACCTGTGCGTATACAAGTTCACCCAGCCACGCTGGGTAGTCGTATGGTGCGGTGTAGAGCCTCAGTGGACACCATTCATCTAAACCACCGCAAGATTCAAGCGCCGCAGAGACCAGTATATAGGGGCGGATGACCCGGAAACGCAAGTAACCTCAGTGCTCCCCATACGTATCGAGGCAGATAGCGGAACGGCCCCGCACTAGTTTGGTCTTTTTCGGTTGACACCTAAGGGGGTCGGGGGTCTATCGTGTCAGTTATTCCTTATACATACTGAGACTTGAGATACAGAGACACCAACAGTCGTTGATGGTGACAATACTAAGACGCTGGTATATGTTTCCTTTTCCTTCGCTCCACCGCTTCCCAGAGTGTGGTTTGAAAACAAGCCATTATAGTAGATCAACGTTTAAGGGGGATATAATCTATCTTCATCCACTCCATGGAAGGAGCCGTGTACAGTCTACTGGCCGTGTCTCACCTGCCGTCGAGCTACTGGCTCCATGTGTATAGCCGCTGGCGCCAAAAATTAAAACATGTTCATCCCAGTGCAAGGTCTTAAAAACGACCCTTGATCCGACCATACGCCAATGCCATGCAAAAATACCATCAACGAAAAGTGAGACAGTTTCATGCGCTGTCCTACCAGGGATTGGCTCCATGGAGAAATGGCGACTAGCCACCAATGTGCCTCAGCTTCTCCGGCTTCCATGTACCTACAGCAAAAAAGTTAGACTCGGAAGACGAAGGAAATAAGGACATCAACAGGCTAAACTTACCTTCGAAGTCATGCTTTACAAATGCCATCGGGTCGTCGTAATCCTTTGCGCCCATCTGTTGCACGCCGGGGGAAAAGCTAGTGATGGGAAGTACAGCCACATCACCAACAATCTTTGCCTTGGACATGCCCGTAAAGTTTCGCCACGAGATCTCGCCCTCGCTGACGCTCTTGTCAAAGTAACGCCCGTCGTTGAAGTATTCGAAAATCGAATCGGTCCAGAGGGCAGGGCCGGTAAACTCGACAACGCTGGCATCGCTCATCTTCAGCAGGGACCCGTCTCTCTTCCTCTTGAGGGTTTCATCCGTGATTCGTGCTACTATTTCGCGCAGCACAGGGTGGCCTGGCTTGGACTGGATGGTCCATTGGCAGAATTGGATGCGGCGACTGTACCAATCGGCCCAGTCCGGACGGTCCGGGTCCGCCTCAATGCCGATTACGAGGCCGACGCTATTTCGAGGTACGGGTTTCGGGATCCACTCCAGGGCGCTTTTGATTGCAAATGTATCAATATCGCTGTATATGCCACCTCTTGCAAGAAGGATCAGGTAGCGGAAGAAATCTGCCTTCAGGACGGGGAGTGGCAGGGAGTGGTAAGCTTCAAGCACCTCCGGAATGGGGGCGTAAAGCACACGTAACAGGTGGACGGCTACGGCATCGGTAATGACCTCATGGACAAACCCCGGGTGCTGAACAGTCCATGTTGCCTCTTGCTCCCGGAAATGAAACTCTGCTTGCGCTGGGGTCCACTTCCAGGTCTGCCAGATGTAGGCTGGGAACTTGGACTCGACGTTATAGGGATACTGGTAGGCCAGTTTTTCGTATAAACTCAGGTCGCTCAAATCTCTGAGGGGCTTCTGATCCGCTATTGGTGGTATACTACCGCCTCCGGGTTTGTCGAAAGTCTCGCTCACTTGCGTCGAGGAATCGGTGTTGAGAGTAGTAGCTGAGGGGCTGGGCGTCGTCTGGTGGGAGCGGTTCAGGAAAAACAGGATGGTGAGTAAGAATGCGGTAGCAACTAGGGCACGGCGGATGGTGACTGAGCGTCCAATTGTAGCCATGGCGAACTGTGTGTAGCCCTTCGTGTAGGCTACTAGATCTCGGGATCAAGCGCTGCGAAAGCTAGAGCTGTGGTAGGTTTTGAACGCCAAGGAGAGTTTAGCTCGACCGTTGTACCTCGTGTGCAAACGGGACACTGTAAAGCGATGTGAAAAATATAGTTGGTTGACGCGAGGGTGGAAGGAACGGGGAAAGACGCGTGAGGCCACGCTGGGTGGCAGATTTGGAGGTCTTTCAAAGCCAACAGCAGTCTCGAAAATGGGGGGGGGGGGCACTTTCGTATTCAGTCGGCAGGCCCACCGCGTACGTTCTAGGGGCTATGACACCCGGATTGGATGGCCACTGCAGTTGCAATAGAAGCTCGTGTCTATTAGATTCAAGGGGACTGCAGTTAGGTTGGATCGGCGGGTAGGCTTGCCCGGTTTTTGATCGGTTCCCTGGACAAAAGGCAAGGAGACTCGCGTAAGGTAGTAAGCAGGTGGAAAGAGGTCAGAAGCAAGTGACCTGGCTCCAAGGTAAGGTGTTCTGCAGAAGGACAGAATTGAGGATCTAGTAGCACACATCAACAGACAGAAACAAAAGTGAATTGGCCTCCTAGTGTCCCAATTCCCAGCCTAACCTGAGGCTAGATGGGATGTCCATGGCATACTGGTGGAAACGGAGGTGAAGGGGCGAGAAATAAGGAAAAAGAAGTCGAGGAATGGAAATTTTGGGGAGGTATACGGAGATAAATTGAGGGAAAGAAGCTGAGGAAAGAGTGGGTCCACAGGGATAAATGGTGAAGTACCCCGGTCGCAACTGCCACGGATTACGGATTACAGGACGGGATGAGATTTTTGGAAGGGAAGGAGGGAACACATCTGCAGCAGTCGCAGCAAGCGCACCCTATTCTTGCAGCTGTTCAGGATGCAGCAACCAGGGCATTCACGGGCATACGCAACCCAAAACCGGGTCGTTGCAGCTCCTGTTGCCGAGTTGATGACGCGGTCAAATACTGGAAGAGTGCAAGTGCCAGTTTGACGATGGATGTCGCCTCAGGCGTCGAGAAACTCCACGGGCATTAGATGAAGGTGTACAATGGCTTGCAGTGAGTGGGCTTAAGATATTCAGGAACACTGCACTTGTGAGCAGAGCCAAGGCGGGAAGGACGCAGCATGGATGGTAAACAGCCACTACTAAAACAATCTGTAGATGATAGGGTATTTGGTAGAGGTAGGAATGCCGAGACTTTTTGAGGCACAATTGAACAACAGAATACACAGGGGAGTACGAACACGACAGAAGAATAATAGGTAACTTACACTTTCGGCTATAAGCATCTATCCGTCCCCCATCCGGGCAGACTCTCTTCGAATGGGAAGGTCCAGAATTCCTCCCGCGTAATGTGAGACGGCAGGAAGGGAAGGGTTTCCTGTTCTGTCCTTGCCGCAAGTATGTATGTACTATGGTATGTCCCGCTAAAATGAATTTGCTGGTGGATGCGATGGAATTATTTCTTTTCTTTCCCAGGAACTATGCATGGAAGAGAGAAGAAATAGCGGGCGGAGAGTGGCCTTCCTTTATTCCATTCCATCCCGATGCTAGCAGGCATCGAAAAGCCCTCCCGATGACACCGGTACACGCGTATTCCGTATGAGGACTGGTAGTGCAAACCAAAAAGAATATTCAAAATTGTACAAAAATTAACAGATGATGAATCTCCACCCGACATGGCGCCAAGCTCCGCCTCCACACAGACTTCAGCTTCGATCTCGACAGCCCAGCCGACAGTGGGTTTTCTGTGCTTGAATATTTTCGTCGGCTTTCTTGCCATCCTGACAGTGCCACATTTTATCCTTTGGCATGCTGGCCGTCTGATCTCGCCCGCATGTTGAGATGCATCTTTATGTATATCTTGCCTTGTCTGCTTGACAATGTCGTTTTCTATGCTGATGTTGGATGTTGATATGCATTGGATATCCGTCTTTGTACGGAGATGCAAGCTGCAGGGACGAACAGCAGCTGGCCGGCTAGGAAAGGGGGTTGCGCCATGGCGCCAGCGCCGTTCCAGGGGTGGTTTGCGGTGGGTGGGTGGGCTGGCAAAAATGCTTAGCCCTCAAGATCATCTCCAGTTTCCAGGCTGTTGGGATAGCCAGCCATTCTTCCATATCCGCGACAACAAAGCGCTCGCTCGCCTGTTGGCGTCGAGAGTCGTGGCAATGGTGGTGTGGTATTCCTTGTCGTCCGCGACCCTATGTGTCTATTTTTGAAAGCGGTTTCAGACTTCAACAGTCCGGATCCTTCGGGCGATGGACGCACAATATCTCAATATCTCAAATACCATCTTTGAGCCTTGCGAAAAGAGCACGGTGCATTTTTAAAATAGGTATATCTGGTCGATCTTTTTGCCCACTGTTGGTTTCGTCTTAGCTGCGACGCTAGATGCCAAGAGCTGTCACATTCGGGCTGCTGCTTTAGTGCATGCGTCGGGCAGACAGTTTGGTATCTTCTTGATTTTATGGGTGATGCGCGCGATGGCAGCTGGATTGCCACGAGATGTCGGATGCAAGTACTAGTTTTGCTACACAAGATGGAGTGATGGTGTTTCCTCACGAACACGAACCAAGATGGCGAGTGTCCACAAAGGGACAATCCGCATTTAAAACAAACCTATTCAGCTACCAAGTGTCCCATAGAATGAGCAACGTTTCGTCTTGTAATAACTTAGCTGGTCCACCACTTCCCTGACATCACATCGTCTTCGTTCGCTCAATTAGCTTGACCGTCTTCCCGAGCCCTGGCCTTCGTAATGTACAAAACTCCAGTTTGGCCATGTGGGGTATCTATACCGCACACTATTGAGCCTTATACTCCATCATTATAACTTTTCTTTACTCGCTGGGGGAATGTACAGTAGGTCTTCGACCGAGAAGCTCTAGCATCTGCTGCTTGTGTCACGGTAGTCTATTTTTGGAACACTCCAAGGCTCGCATCCACAACGCCGCCTCCACCATTCACCACGTGCTCCTTGAGAGCCAGATCACTCCAGTTCCAGCCTCCAGAGTTATCACGGCACTTCCTCTTGTAGCTGGGGTCATCAGTATCCTTGTCCTTGACTCCACCGTCGCCCTTGTCACACCTGGCGAGAAATTGGCCGTACGGTGCCCACTTGAGCCGTCTGTCGCCGTAGACGGCCCTGGTGCTGCCTGGTACTGGGTTGTCCGTCGTGATGTTGTAGGTAGTGATGGGTAAGTCTTGTAGGTTGCCGGCCCTAGCACGCTCAACGTAGCTGGCCGGGGTCGCGAGAGCGACGAGGGGAAGAAACCCGAGCACTGTTGCGATCTTCATCATGTACTAGTGGCTGGTTTTGGTTGGTTTCGACGTTTCTAAGCAGACCGGGTTTTCCGTGCTTAGCACTCGGAAGCGAATAAGCTTCAGCTCTTTTATATCTGATAAGTTGTTATCGGTTAAGAGGAAGACTTTAGGGCGGAACTCTAGAAGAAGGAGTTTCAAAAGCTGAAGTTTGTAGAGGAATCAATTTGGGAAGAGTTTGCAAGGGAGGTGCTAAAAATTACAAGATTCTCTCCATATCTGTGTTTCCTGGAAAGATCCAACGTTACCTAAGGACTTTTCGCTACTTCAGAGAAGAAATGGGGAAAGTCTCAATGAAATCTATTTAAATAACCCGTCTGACCGTAGCACACACCAATGCTCAGAACATCGGATAGCAAGAGTCTATTTCGGAATGCTGCCAAAGTACGTCACATGCCTTTGCAGAGATGTTTTGACGAACTTAAGCCCGGTATCACTAGTAGGAAGGGCGCCCTCAGAATCGCGGAGTGTTAGCTCGACATTTCATCGTCTTTTTTGAAAAACTACCGTGTAGAAAACACCAATTCCTATCGTGATAGTTTGTTTAGGTCAACCGAGTTGGAGCTGAGATATATTAAGGAGAATTTCTAGAGCACACTCTAGCAATAATGAGTGGTGAGGTCTCTAGAGTCAAAACCACCCCATAATAATCCAGTCTCTTTCCCACAGACTAGAGGTGTTTCAAGTTCGGTATGCTAACTCACGGCATACCCGAAGGAAAGTGAATTGGGTATTTCTCAACATGTCCTGTTACCTCATTCCCATAAAAACACTGTCTTCCATTGGATGATTAGGTTCGTTTTCTGCCCAGCCCATGGTCATCGTAGCCCAAAGATCATGGAACACCGGTACGTTTTTCTCTTCTCTAGATCTTCTTTCTCTCGCTGCCCTTTCATCAGCACCCCCCATCATCCAACTGCAAGCTGTTGGGGCGGGGGACTGGATCCCGCTTTGTCGCTGCCCGGATGGCGTCTGTAGTCCAACGTACCCCATGGCTTCGATTCCGGAGCTGGATCCCCCCATTGTCATTGGGAAATCCATGCTCGGGATAGGTTCATGAGCTGCCATGGTTGATTCTATGCCATTTGATGCCTCGGCCGGACCTCCAGAATTCCCGCTGCCGTCCCATAACGGGATGTAAGAGTCCAGACTACCGTCGATCATCGGGCAGCCAAGTCTTATGTAACTCCCCGTGTCTCCCGGCGCACCATGGCCCATGCCCATACCATCGACGGGGCATTGTGATCCCGGATTGGAGTGAGGGCAAGTCTGAGCCTGGCGTTGTTTCTCCACTTCCAGTTCTCTCTCTCGCGCCTCAAGCATTGCAACTTTGTCCTCGTACTTCTTCCTTACCACCCCCAGAATAAGCCTGCAAGCATCGAAAGTATTCGTCCCCGATTTTGCTCTCCCATCCTGTTGCTGGGCCTCGCTGTCGGACTTGGGGTTGCACATCCGATCGCAATACTCGAGGAATTTTAGCTCCTTCCTGGCTGCTTTGTGATCCCATCGCAGGCCAGGGATCGGAAAACTCAGTCTCACGGTAAGGATGGTACATTGAACATGCCTAACTCGGTCGAGACAAGTCACATTCTGGACCTGGCGGTCCATGCTCATACTTATAGAATGAAGGTATTCACGTATCATGGGGAGGGCAACGGTCAGGCGGGCTGCATCGGGTTTTATGGTGGGATCCGAAGGAGGTACGGGCGCCTTGAGAAGAGGAAGGCGGAGGATTGGTGCCGTATTGAAGAATATGGTAGCGAAGTTGACTATAGACTCGACCGCAGCTATAGAACTATTTGTTAGTATGCTTAAGGAACACCGGAATTATATTCCGCCCCCGTCAATTTGGGACATGGGAACTCACGATGCGACGCGACACTTGTGGGAGAATTTCTGGCAAATTCCCTGAGTTTAGCTTCGAGGCCTAACAGGACTGACTGTGCTTGAAACTCCGTCTCGACTGGTGAGTATCGAGGGAGTCTCAGGTCGCCAACTTCCTCGATGAGTCGCTGTACCCGAACCATGGCAACAAGTACATTATCATCAAGGGACTCGGCTTGTAACTCTAGAATATCGCAACATCGCTGGAGACGGGGGCTGAATTTGATGGACGCTGGTTGGCACCATGCAGATCCGAACCTAGCCAGGGCGTTAGAAGGGACGAATAAGAAAAAAAGGTGGGTAGCGACGTTTGAGAGAAAGTGAGAACCCACGAGGACATCAAGTAAAATGCTCCAAGTAAAGCTCGCACTTGAGCGATGCTAACCCGCTCAACGTCCAAACCTCTCTCATCCTCATCTAGCTCAAGCTCCTTTACTAGATCCGTGGCTATCCTAAGATACCTCCGAGCTTGGTTACTTCTTGGTCTTAAATGGAAGGGAAACCAAGCGCAGTAGATGAGCAGCCCTAGCAACAGTTCTACGCTACGTTCCCCACCGGCCACAAACTTCATGCCTAGAATCTTTCTGAACTCTTCATCATAGAGATTGTGGCCCTGGAGTGACCTGCTTCCTGATGCAGCGGCAAGCATTGCGAGTAGGACAAATGGCGACGACTTGGACAATGAGCCTACCGTGGCTTCAGCGGGGAGCGGGAAGACCGGGAAGAAAGGCAACATGGTCCTGAAGGTCTCGAGGAGTGACTGTGCACTCTCGAGGTTGAACTGAGGCTTCTGGCCGTAGAAACTCGTCGCGGAAGCTCCACTTGCCGTCGAGGCTGGAGGGGACGGCAGGTTTGCATCTCTAGGATTAACAATAAGCGGCGACGGAGGGATGATATCGTCGATGTAGCTCTCATGGGATTTGAAGAGCTCCTCCCAATCGTCATTACGATCCCGTTGGGGAGTGAGGACGGGAAAGTCGATACTGAATGTCTTCGAGGGACCCGGTGGAGGTGGCTGACGGGGGGCATTCTGGTTCCTGAAGGTATGGTATGAGTAACAGTAGTAACAGCAGTAACATAATGATGTAGTCGAAAGGGCATACAATCTAGATATTCTGGGCCTCCTAGTCCGGGGCCCACTTCGATAAACGCATTCCCGCTTGTGTTCGAGACATCTAGATTAAGGTTAGTCAGCACTGGCAATACACTACGGTCGGAAGCCACGGAGACAGGCACGGGGTGTAGAAGAGGAGGGACTCGATACGCGGCATTGTTTGTAAAGGAAAGGGGACAGCGAATAATGAGGTATGTGGGAAAAGCAACATAGCAACTTTGGTATGGTACCTCTTGCAGATTCCTTGCTGGCCTCTAGTCTGGCATTTCAGCTTTGCAGCCCGACACGCCTCGCAGGCGTTTTGAATCCGAGGTCGTACGACGGCGGCTTCGCTAGCCGGATTAGGAGAAGAAGAGGAAGAAGAGTCCATTTTGAAGGGTATTATGCGCCTGGCCCAGCCAAGCCTCCCGGATCTGGAGGGTGGCTGCTGAGTTGTTGTCACCGCGGATGCGCGGGGGTTCGAAGGCCAGCAGCGATGGGCGGCGCTCATAAGCTTCAGATGGACGGCGCTAGAATCAGTGATTGAAGGATCAAAACTAGATGGGAAAAACCAGATAAAGTGTAATCGTCAATGCTATTCCCCACACAGGCAGTGTATGTATACGGGGCCGGAGACCATGCAGTTGCTGCATCGGGGTCCGCGCCTGCACCGAATCTCGTCAAGCTCCGAAACGCTTCGGAGGATATAAGCCGTCAGCCACGATAGATCCGCCTCGTTGGCAAAAGTGTGGCACTCCAGAACGACCCAGCGACAGCAGGTACAAACAGGATGTATCCTGTACTTCAGTTTGTTCCTGATAAGGCAGTTGACACTCGGGCGGTGAGTGTTTCAGCTTGCCCCTCCCCTGCCTCGGGCACTGGTACATCCTATCAAGGTTCCTGCCGCCGCCTAGCTTGCAAAAAAGGGGCTGCTGCCTCCTTTTATTTTTTTTATTTTGGTTCTGCCTGGGATTTCAACGACGATCGCCCAACGCATCACCGTCTCGGGCGTCACGGCAAACGATCAAGTGCCGGTGTTCATTTTCCTCCGGGCATAAAATTGTGCGTGTTCGTAGGTCACTCCGTTTTGTGTTGTCAAACACATCTCGGCGCAACATGAATCGAGCACGAACAAGATACTACAGGGCGTGTTTACCTGGCAGTTGCTTTAAGGCCCGTTGTTGGGCGCAACATATCAAGTTGACAGCATGGGATCTGGCGATAGCGACGACATGGTTCGTGGTGCACTAAGTACGGAGCACACGTAGGTGGGTGTGATATGCCGCACGACTAGGACCCTGTTTACTGCTGGTGAGCGTTGTTGGCGTCGTGTCGCTTTGCCTCTTAGCCTCTTCCCGGCGAAATATGAAGACGGGTAAGGCGGGAGGTGCTGGATGGCCTGTCGGCCCTTGCGGAGCATTTCATTTTAGATTGGTGGGGGAGCGTTAATGACATCAACCCAATGTTGAACTCCTCTCTGGCTGTGGTTGCCGACCTCTATCTGTGCATACCATATCAAGGCATATACATAGTAGGCTGCAGGAAGTTGTGATACCTAGGGTGATGAGAGGCTTATATACAACATCAACGTGTCTCGGGAATTCGAGGCGGGAGAAGATGGTGTGTAGAAATCGACAACGTGGCCATCATCCAGCGGCTATCTGCGGCCCTGCTATTCTGGGTGACGAGGGCGTCTTCCGCATTCCATTCTCCGTCATCCGTACGCTCACCTTTACGTGCCTCGAGAAGTTTTGGACCTCACGGCAAAGCTAACGTGACCCCCAATGCTGCCGAACAATCAACGGTACCGGTCCTTCCTTTGAGGATGAGATGGACGTGAGATCCTAATGGTGTCATTCCGGGATGAAAATTCGAAGAATGGAGGAGGTGTGGTTTCGACGTTGTATCTAGAATCTTGAAGCAGTTCCCCGAGCAGTAAAACATAGATGAAATGCGCAGAGTCAAAAGATTGCGCCAGATTCCGTCCCTGCGCTTCGCGAAACCCCCAACTACCGCGCAAGGTTCTGTCGTAGGAGGACTTACTGTACAGCACAGCAGTACAATACAACTATGTATAGCGCCAGTTGGCACTGTTATGTGGCAATAGTTTTTCAGCATACTCCTAGTCATTGAGTATACTATGTATATCACCGGGGGGCGTGGTGTGATGACACCCCCTAGCCTCTGAAAAACACTTTGCTGAATGGTTGGCAACCTTCAACACTGAGGGACTATCAACGCCCCTGTGGGACCACCTGCGCTGGACTGAAAGGACCAGTTTCAAGGGAGGCCAACAGTGGCACGGAAGAACGACGAACTTGTTCTTCCAGCTGTCTCGCCGGCCCCAAGGGACACAAGTGCAGAGCTAAATGATACATAGTGCCGGTACTCATGCGGCTACAGTAGTATTTCCCCATGGCTTGCAACTGCGCCCAATTATCCTGGTCGCAGACAATTGGAGTATATAATTAGATGGCCACTAGAGACATACTGAGGCAATGATCGGTGCAATATTACATAAGATAATAGCCCTACAAAAACCAGCACTTCTGCCACCTCGAGCATCGATACTTCAAGAAACATCATCATCAGGAAGGATCTTTTCCGCAGGCTACGATTCGACTCCTGCTAGCGTGGAGGCTGCGCGATGCGAAGAAGGGCCATAGCACTACACGGAGAGTAGCAAAATGATTGATACAGAAGCGCGTCGGTATGTCCTTGAACGGCATCATAGATGTTGTATCTTTAATTCGTGAACCTACTGTACATAGGTATACTGGCAGCCTGCCGAACTATGCGTCTGAGTATGCAAGAAGTACTGAATGGATCACTAACTAACTGCTCAGCATAGGTCAATAGGGATGCTGTAGGCTCTCTGCTGAAGAGGAGGCTGGGTGCGCCAACTTTAGGTGTTCTGTGCTATGTAAAGGGGCATGGAAAATTCTGCCAGCCTTGTCTCGGAATAGCGCGACTCCCCTGACGGGGCACAGGTACATGTATACATCGAGGTGTTGTACCTTGCAGCTTGCATTGATTCAAAATCCAGGGAGCACTGCGAGTATAATTGCTTCTGTACAGTGAAATGTTATGATGTAGCAGGTCTCGGCGGACACACCCTCACGGTGCTGTCGGCTTCCCGTTGATCGAGTCTCTAAGGCGCGATCTACGATTTGTATCATTGTCGAGAATGTGGAAACACGTGCAATTATGCTACCCGTGATCAATCATTGTCGTTGAACATCCCGAAGTTTAGCCGATGCGTTTGAGTATCTGGCATGACGACATGATTTCAACCGAGAGAGTGAGAAACAAAGTTTAAAAGGGCACTCGTTTATGTATGTTTCTCATGATGGGTAGATGCTGGGTGGATGCTGGTCCCCAACATTTGGGATACCTCCGCAAACATGAATGCTAGTACACAGAACATCAAAGGGTCGTGAAATGGCGTAAAATAGTCCTATATACCTGGGGGAGCTTATGCGATTAGATGTCATGTCATCTTGTTTCTTACTATAGGACATAGCAAGTGACAACCCCGATGTTGAGCTCAAGGATGTGGGAGGAGTTGGAATAGCTGCAGGGACATTTGATGAGTTAAAAAAAACAGTTCCCCTTTTCCGTTAACTCATGCGTCGAAATTCCTGACCATGCGAGTGGATACTCTAATATCATTGGATAGTGCCACGCAGGGCTCCTCCGTGCATGCACCCAGGAAGCCAGGCTCGGGGTGGGCCAAAAAGAACCGGGTCCATGCTCCCAAGTTCCAAAAAAAAAATATCATTCCGAAATCGTCGGCCGCTCTCACCAGCCCGCAGATTTCCGGTAAGTAGAGCATGAAAGAATAATACCCGCAATTTTTGATATCGAAAACCTTGTCCTGCTGGATAGCAAGTGGATATTCGAGGAATCCGTTAGTGGGTTGGACGCCTATAAGGGTATAGGTGGTTTTGAACTCTGTACCCATGGGGAAGCAAGGCTGCAGTTGAAGGCGGCAAGCGGGCAGGATCAACAGCAGGATTAACAGTAGTCTAGTAAAGGATGAAGCAAGCAGTTTCCCAGGCGTACCTGCCTTAATGTGCCGCCAACAAAGATGGTGGGCTGGGATGGAAGGAAATAAGTACTTCGGTCGAATGTACCTTCTGCACTCCTTGTCTTTTGCGCTCTTGGCGCTCTGCAGACTCTGCAACAGCACGACCACTACCTGACAGTCTTTCCCCGGTTGCTTCTCCACCACACCTCTCTGGCGAAGCCGTGACCCAACCTCTCTTTCCTTCCCCTAATCCCGCGCGAGTTTCTTTTCGTTATCAAACTTGAGTCGAAGAGGACACAATTCCTGTCCCATTCAACCCCCATTCAACCCCAACATCTTCTTCCGCTTTGCATCGTGCTCTGCGGTGAACCAACTCAGCACCAAGTCGGCTCGACCTCGATTCTCGATTATCACCCTGGGCCGACTTTTGTCCCAATTCCGGTTGCACTTGGACCTTCCCTGTACTTGGCAGAACGCCCTCACCTTTCCCCCCAGAGGGTTGATTTTTTAGGGGGTTCTATTCTCCTTTGTATCCTGCACAGCACTGTGGCAGTGTGGTTACAGAGTGAGAACTGAACCTTTTTTTCTTCTTTTTTTCTTATTTTTTTTTTTTCTTTCATCTTTCCTGTGCTGCTTTGCTTGCTCTTGATTATCTGTCTCCTTTCCCAGCCCACCCAAACCTTTCTCCAAACGGGTGATGCTTCGATTGCAGTAAAAGAACCACCTCCGTAAAAGTTTCCCAGACAATCTAGTCCGTCTCCACCGATGCGTCCCCATCCATCTCCAAACTTGAACGCCTTCACCTGCGAGCGAGCCTCCATCACGCGGACCACTGGCTGTGCGTTTCCAGCCTCTGATTCCCAACCTTCCTTCGCTTAGTATTGCCTACCCGCCTGGTCATCGCCACCACTGCATCACAACTACCACCACCTAGTCACGGTGTTGCGACTCCGACCCGCCTGTCGGTCTTGACTCAAGCGACCTACGATCCTTTCACCTCCATTATTCGCCTCTGAATATTTGACGAGCCCCGGGACCTCGCCTTCCTACTACTTACTGCCGGTCGCATTGGAAGTACTGTGCCCATCACTTTAGTCCGCCCCGTGTGGTGACACACCATCATGGCTTTTCTCTTCAAGTCCAAGAAAAACCAGGAGCGAGTTTTGGCAAGTAGAGACGGCCCTCCCGTACAACAAACGCCTGCGTCGAGATTGGTCAGAGAGGAGAAGCAACCTCCTCAAAGGTCAACGCCAACCGGAAGTGTCACCTCGATTGACAACGAGAATGGCACTCCCAGCCCAGATCAGTATGCCCGGCGCGGCGTGCCACAGCCAGAAACACAGCCATCAATAGGGCCGCAACAGCAAAGCGATCTTCCTGTAAGGAGTCAACACAACGCAAATCAAACCCTTCTCGCGAACACTGACTGACCTATTGTCATTGATACAGTTCCGAAATGGTCCCCAACAGCCAGCCCCCAATGCATCGTTATATCCATGGTCCCAAAGGAGATTGACCTTCAACTCCAACCTCCCTAGCCCGTTTCCACGATATGGTGCAGCTGTCAATTCCACAGCGTCAAAGGAAGGCGATATATATGTCATGGGAGGTCTTATCAACAGCACCTCTGTGAGGGGTGATCTGTGGTTGGTCGAAGCTGGGGGGAACATGTCTTGCTACCCTCTCAACACTACTGCTGAGGGCCCCGGTCCTCGAGTAGGCCATGCTAGCTTGCTTGTTGGCAATGCTTTCATTGTCTACGGAGGTGATACCAAGATAGATGACGAAGACATCCTGGATGAAACTCTCTACCTGCTCAACACCTGTACGTTGACCTCTCTGTCCAGCACGTGCGCAACTGTCGAAATATTAACATATCCATCATAGCTACGAGGCAGTGGTCGAGAGCTCTGCCCGCTGGTCCTCGACCCTCCGGCCGTTACGGGCACTCACTTAACATCCTCGGGTCTAAGATCTACATCTTTGGTGGACAGGTAGAGGGATATTTCATGAACGATTTATCAGCATTTGATCTGAACCAGCTGCAGCAACCCAATAACCGCTGGGAGATGCTCATAAAGAGTAGTGACATCAGCGGCCTAGCACCTGGAGAGATCCCGCCAGCCAGGACAAACCATTCCATGATCACCTTCCAAGACAAGATGTATCTGTAAGTATTCACCGCGCGACTTGCTACCCCTAACTTTCAACGTTCTGACCTGCGATAAGATTTGGTGGTACAAATGGAGTAACGTGGTTCAACGATGTTTGGTGCTATGATCCCAGCTCCAACTCGTGGTCCCAGCTTGACTGTATTGGCTATATCCCAATTCCAAGAGAGGGCCACGCTGCTGCACTTGTCGACGATGTGATGTATGTTTTTGGCGGTCGTACTGAAACGGGAGAAGACCTCGGTGACCTCGCAGCTTTCCGAATCTCATCTCGCAGATGGTACACATTTCAGAATATGGGACCGTCCCCCTCTGCTCGCTCAGGACACAGTATGACCACCGTTGGCAAACAAGTTGTTGTGGTGGGAGGAGAGCCTAGCACCCAGGGAAATGCCGTCAAGGACCTGGCGATTGCATATTGCCTCGACACAACGAAGATCCGCTACCCCAATGATGCGCAAATACAGGCGCAACGAACACGCAGGCCGAGCCAGGGTGAAACACCGGCGACCAACAGACTACCCTCACGCGACGGCTCCAATGGACCACCCATATCTCGAGGAATTAGCACTATGGGTGCGACACCTAGTGGCTACAGGCCTGGGGCTCCAAATACCACCGACCCTAACGCCCAACAGCAGCCAGGTGGCTCGAGATTGCCTCGTGCTGCAGGAACCTCCACCCCATCGGGACCACCGCCGCAACAGCAACCCCCGAAACCCGTTGTGGCACCGCCGTCAGCCGTGGAGCGTTTGAGGAACACATCCTCGGAGCGCTCCGCCTCTCCAAAACCAAGCAGCCAGACTCAATCTCCGGTCACTCGTGAGCCGCCAAAGGAGGCCCCTGAGAGCCCGGTGACAAATGGTCGTCGAACGCCTAATACCAACTCGGCAAGAACAGGATCCAAACCAGAGTCTGTTTCTGAAACTCCCAAGTCGAATCCGCCACCTAGCAGGCAGGCCCGTTCCCAAGGCTCAGGGGATAGCAACACAGAACCTACCCTTAAAACCGTTGCTAATAGGCCGTCGTCGCCCCCACCGCCTAGTGGCACATCCCGCCAAACCAGCAATCCCCTTGCGCGTAGAGGATCAGGAAGAAATTCTCAAACTGTCGCCCTTCTGAAAGAGCTTGACTCAGCAAGGAATAGGAATGCGTGGTACGCATCAGAGCTGGAGTTGGCTAGGAAAGCAGGTTATGCCCCTAGCGGCTCGCTCAGCCCTATGCTGGATAGCAATAATGCGGATGCCTTCGACGATGAGGACAAGCCACTGATTGAGGCACTACTTGTCATGAAGCAAGAGTTGACCAATGTTCAAAGCTCTGTTGATAAGCAGGCCATTGTAGCTGCCAAGCAGATAGCCGAAGCTGAGAAACAACGTGATGTCGCAATACAGGAAGCTGTGTATGCCAAAGCAAAACTGGCCGCTGTTGGGGGGGCTCCGCATACGCCAATGGATACCGAGGATGCCGGGGATCGAGTCATGGAAGCCAAACGGAAACTGGCGCAGGCCTTGACAATTCAAAAGGGCCTCCAAAATCAAGTCGAGCTCCTTGGCTCCGAACTTGAATCCGAGAAGCGTTCTAGGCAACTGGCAGACGAGACAGCAAGCGCTGCGCAGAAGCGCATGGGAGATCTCGAGAGCTATAGGCAGATGAACTCATCGGAGGGAGAAAACTTGCGAGCTACCCTCCATGCTCGGGAACGAGAACTTCGGGAACAGTCCGTGATAGCTGCCGAGTCGGCTGCGACTCTCCAATTGTTGCGCATCGAGAAGCAGGAGGTTGACGAGAAGTACAAGGATGCGCTCGGCAACACACAAGATAACACTGCAACCCTCGAGGGACTGCGGCAGGCTCTAGCAGCATCGGATGAGCTGAAGGCTACTCTGGAACAGAAGCTGGAGGAGGAACGCTCAAGCAGGGAAAAGGTGGAGACGAAGCTCACCAAGCTCAAGGGCGAACACGAGGCCCGCACTGCTGAACTTGTTGCAGCGACCCAACGCTTAAGGGATGTTGAAGAGCTATCAGACAAGCACTCGAAGGAGGCACAAGCTCATCGCCAAGCATTGGTCAGCGGCCTTGAGAAGCTTTCTGCCCGTAGCGTTGCGAAAGACAGCAGCGCAGACGCCGATAAGGTCATTGCACTAACCGCCCAGGCGACAGCTGCCAGTGGTCTCGTCAAGAAATACCAGCAAGAAGCTGATGCTGCATCCGACAAGCTACGCAGTGCCGAAGGGCGCATTGCAGGCTTGGAGGTGTACCAAGAGCAAGCCAGTCGTGAAGGTGTTGCCATCCGGAAGCAGCTTCAAGCCGCTCTCAAGGACACACAGTCTCTTCAGGCGGCCAACTCAAATCTCAAGCACCGTCTGGCTAGCCAGCAACTCGAGACGAATGCGATGACGGTACAGCACAACACGCTCAAGGATCTACTCAGCGAGCGTGGCATCAGCCCGACAAATGCTGCCCGGGCCCGTGGAATTACGAGCCCGCGCGATAGGTCTCCCGTGACTGGCCGAACTCGCGAGTTGGAGCAACAATTGGCTGCTGCTCAAGCTGCACATGAGGAAACTAAGCAGGCCTATTCCCAACAGGCCCAGGAATCCGAAGCCACGTACCGCGAAAAGCTGTCTCAGCTGGAAAATGATTACTCATCGGCAATTCACTATGTTAAGGGCACAGAGAAGATGCTGAAACAAATGAAGACTCAACTGGGCAGCTACAAGACGGAAAACACCCGACTCAAGACCGAATACGATAATATAATGGAGCAGGCGGGCTCGGCTTCGGATGGAGCGGCAAAGGAGTGGCAGGCTGAACGAGATGGCCTTCAAAAGAAGATTGACTCTCTCCAGAAAGAGCTCCAGTCTTCCACCTCCCAACTCGAAGGCCAACTTGGGGTCGTTCGCAAGGAGCTTGGGAATGCCGTGCGGGAGCGAGACAGCGCTATCAAGAGCAGCGCCGAGGCAGCCAAGAGACTTTCCAGCCACCGAATGGACCTCGAGGAGCTCCAGGAGGAGAACACCCTGCTCGAGCGCCGTGCTCAGGATGCCGAGCAAAAAGTCAGCTTGCTTCTTGACCAAGTCGAGTCGTCGGTAGACAGCTACAGACGCCGTAGTCGACAAGTTCCTAGCATGGATTCTGCAACGCTGAATGCCGCAGCCGCAGCCGCACCCATTGCAACCAATGGCCTGGGCCACACACGCGAGGACAGCTCCGAGGTAGAGAGCACGTATGGGGGTGGGCTAGAGGCGAGAAACAGCGCAGCCCTCGACAGCCTTGCCACCGAGTTGGAGACGCTTCGATCTCACTGGGAGGCCACGAATAAGAATTACCGACTTTCCACCAACTTCGACTTCGATTCCGGGACGCCGAAGAAGGATGATGACACGGTTGGTTTGAGTGCAAGCTTGGCCGACTGGAGGAAGCGCCTCGATTCTGAAGAGCGCCCAAGTGAACGCAGCACAAGTCAAGATCGCAACAACAATGCGCGCTCATGACGGGAGCAATAACGTTTGCCATCTAACCATCCTCAGCAAAGCTTCGCATATATCACTGCCCGCGCCCCTTTCCCTGTACCAACAACACGCCGCAACCTCGATACCCTGCATCAACCGCACTAAATTCTGTCTCCTGCCTTGCCGATATACAGACGGCTTTGGCGATCTGATTGACAGCCCGGCTCCAAACAATTCGTTTATGCCAATCGTGTATTGTATTCTAATGCCCTATCGTACCCATACTTGTTTCTTTGTATGCATATGTAGGGCTGTCTTCGACCTGAACGCAAACACTCTCGTTAATTCATTTTGTCGCAACCCGGCAAGAAGTGCGGGATTAGTTTTCCGCTCTGTGACTAGGATTAGTGTAAGCACTGGTCAGGCACCGTATATCCATTTTCTTTTTCTCCCCTTCCCGGGGTCGGGTTTGTTTTTCGGCTTCATGTCCACGAATTTCAATGACTTGTTTGGGAGTGGGTATGGAATTGCTGTCTTGCTTTTCCCGTCGTGTTATTGTCGTTTCTGTTAGTTACTTTCACCTATTTCTTTAGCATCACACACGTCGGGTGTGTGCCCGGTACTACTACTATTATCGAGACTTGCGCAGAACCTGGGCGATCCCAGATTAGCGACCTACAATCATCATCTTCCTGTCCGCGGCAGCCTTCTTGTGTTTTAATTCCATTCCTCTTGTTGCGGGAGAGTAGCTTGCTATAACCCGGCATGGTTTTGTTCTGTTTGTGACGATAAGCCTGAAGACATGGAAAACACATAAAGACGTGGAAATGGGTAACACATAAACGCAACGGGGGAGGGCAATGGAAGTCGAGTCTTTATTTTTCCTATACCTCGTTTTCGTCCGTTGTTTTCTTTCCTCTTTTTAGCTACTGTGGAACAAAGCCAGCATGTTACCTGGCAAGCGTCACACCAACGTCGCTGCCGCCCTTATATAAAAACTAATGTACAATATAAGAGAGTTACAAAAGTTGAATAATCCCGTGTTCCTACCTAAACTAGTGACCAGGATTCTTGCTGCGCGGCTGGCGCGAAATATCATTGATGAATCAACTACTTGCCTTACTGTACATGCGTCTGAAGATTGGATCCAATGCGGATGCGTAGGGCTGAGTAGAGCCGCGTAGGTGGTGTGGCTTTGTTGGCCCACGAGAAGGCTACATGCATACATGCGTACCTTGCATGACGCCAGCGCAGGCACGCGGGCCATCCCATCGATCTCGCGGATGCAGGGCGAGCAATAATACTTGAATACTCGGGTAGATCCCCCCTTTCAGCCTCCATCGACCTTTTTGGGCTGTCCGAGACGTTGCCGGGGGTGGGGGGTGGGGGTGCTGCTGAAAAGCGCGACGGGAAGCATCGCAGGGATAGCTACATAGTCAGTACTAGGTAGGATCCTCAGTTCCGTCATCGACAAGTGAACCTCAAGTAACGGGTTGGAAGTTATATGTTTCTACTGCAATCTCAAAGGTTGTAAGCTTTTGAACACGGACTATCTCTAATCTTTTCGCTACTGACAGAGCCTATCCACTCTAGAACGAATACTCTGACTTATCCTATCAATTAGGAGGTATTGATTTTATTAATCTGTGCCCAACCCTCAGAGTCGATTTCCCACCAAGTGTTCTTGACTCTAGTTCTGAAGGCTCCGTATTTCGTCCATACTCCTAGCAAAACCAATCGCTATTGTAACAAGAAACCCAAAGACTTCTTTCTCCAACCTAAGTCTTGTTCCTCGGTGATAGCTTCAACCTAGCCCAACATTCTTCTGAAAGCTCTGTTCCACCTCCGTCGTAGCGATGTCCCATCGTCACCAATTTTCTTTTTCCTTTTCTCCTCCCCCGGCTCTCTGAGACAATAGTCCCTTGCGTCACCGCCACGTTCCATGCTCTTTTTCTCCTTCCTCACCCTGAACCGATCCCCCAACGTCACTTTTCGCTCCCTCGCCCTGGTGAAATCAACGTCGTCGTGGCTATACCTGTTATAGCCAGAAGCCGCAGAATTTCGTTTCTTGCGATTCTTGCCGTTGCCAGACTCCCATGAATATCTATCGGCCGGCTCGTTCGGGAAGCTTATTGTCGTCGTTTCCACTGGTGTCTTTCCCGTTGATAATGTTCGTTCGACTTTGGGTTCTGGTGGTGGAATTTGTACGATAGCGCTGGAAGGATCTTTGTTAGCTGTAATAAGCTCGTCTCCTTGTAGAGCATGATCCTTTATACGTTGGCTCGTTGTTGACGGTAGACTGCCATCCATGTCATCTTGCTCGCATGGCTCTTGAAGAAAGGGACTAAGACTGCCATCCTGAGAGTCGGCTTGCCAGAATGACTCATCACTGTCGGTGTTCACTAGTTGATTTTGATACTTGTCGAGGCTCATTTGCTCGTCTCCATAGTTCTCGATATTTTCGAATAGGTCATCGACAGATTCTGTGGAAGGTCGCCCCGACTCCTTTGATAGATACCGGTGGACGAAGGTCGACAAAGATTGAGAACGAGAGACACTGCTAGAAATTGGTGTTGTTATGGAGACCTTTGTCGTTTGAGGTGAGTTGGACTGATCTCGGTCACTACCCACCTTGTCTGAAGTTAAAGCCTTGCCATTCGAGGATGGTGTGTCGGCTGGCTGGCGAGCATTTTCTGGAGACCAAATATTCTAACCTTGGCCTGGTTTGCTAACAACGACGGAATCTCGTTTCTTCTTCGACAGCCCTGTGGCGAGAGTCTCTTCCATGTGTAGCGAATAGTGTCCTGGAACGTTGCACTGAGCCAGGGCGCACGCAATGGGAAGATTTGGTGGTGGGCGAAAAGACACCTTTTTCATTAATGCATCGGATTCCTGATTGGTTGTAGCCCATGGACTCAATAGGTTCTTTAAAGGCGAGTGAACCCGCGTTTCGCTCTCGATACGCTCGACAGTCTGTGGGAGCGAGTTGCTTTCGTTGAAAACCGGAACGAGAAAGTCACCGTGGCAGGGCACAATGAAGCCCACTGCCCATTCCTCAAAGACTCTCCTGAGGGTGAGGTGCCATCTTTCTCGGCGGTGCTCAGAGACCTCGAAAACTCTCTTTTCCCAGTGGTGAAGCCGAGCAAGCCAGGTAGGCATATGAGTTCCAACCTTGATCTCGGATTTTGAGGCGTGGAGGTAGGCATTGTTGTACGAATAGTCGCCGCGGAAGGTATCGGCCGCGAGCAGCATATCACCGGGCTTCCAAAGACATATCGTTTCGTCCTCCAGGGGTGTGTCTTCGAAAACGAACTCCTCGAGGACCTCGAACATTGAGATGTGCTCGTTTCGAATATATTTGGCATCTCCCAGGGGTGTCAACCATGGCTCCAAGAAAAGATCCGAGGGCGGCACGGCCAACTTGTCAATGACCCTTTCTGTGAAAGAAAATGTCGCAAATGGAAATGCCAGCAGCCAACGCGCGACAAACAGATAGTGCTTGTTATTGGGGCAGACGACAAGAGTGACACTCCCACCCCAATCGTTGATGACTGATAGGACGTTAGGTGTCAAGGGGCAAGGGGACCAAATGACCAAATTTCCGGTCTGAAGCATGACGACGGTGCAGCGCCCTCCTTTGGACCTTCCTGATCTAGAGGTCATTGGGAATGCCACCGAGAAGCTGCGTGGTGCAAGTCGTTCAAAAATTACCATCTGGTCGAACTCGGACTCCGGCCACGGGATTCGAGCAGGATGCAAGGGAATTCGGCCGAGCTCATCTTCAGGAAGCTTGGCTGTTCCCCGCGACGGCTCAACTGGAGGGGACATGGAATAAGAAAGACATTGCTTTAGAGGCAAGCGGCGGGTGCTCCACGGGCTGCGAGAAGGACCATCCTTATCCTGCCTACTTGGCAGCGATTCCTCTGCTTGGTTGGGAGTCGAAGAGAGAACCTCAGCTGGTCTGTCCCCACTATATCTTGATGATTGGTAGCTACCGGCTTGTCCATCGCTCTTAAGATCCGTGGGTATGTCTGTCTCCGGTGCCACCGCGCTAGCGGTCGTATGGGTGGCTGGCTCCGAAAGTGTGCCGCTGAGTGTGGAACCACCCTTCCTGTTCGCATTGAGTATTTGTGATACTTCCCGGAGATGCTTTGCTTCAAAGCTGTCGAGACTTCCGTTTGGACTTGAAGGGCCTGGTATGCAGGAGTCGTCCTGGCTCTTCGGGCTGGGCAAATGCCATCCATTTGGCTCGACCGGCCTCGGCTCCAGACTAGTATCTGTGGGTGTTGTCTGCGAACTGGGGAGAGATTCTGGATTCTCTCTCGCATCTTCGTATATAGTACCGGTATCTGATATCGTGTTGATGGTGTTCGTCGTGTTGGTAGATAGTTGAGTCTGCCGCTTTTGTGTACGACTCGGCTGCGCTTCACATTCAAAGGATGCAATAGTCGTTGCCTGGGTTCGGCACTTCTCTGGGGCTTCGATGGACGTACGTGGGTTGGACCCCGAGCTGCTGGTGTCAGTCATGTCGAAGCTTAGCTGGGCAGTTGAGCATTGAGCGAAGAGACGACAGAAACGATTTGGGGAAAACTAATGATTAAAAGCAACTATACTGAGCACCTAGTGATGTTTGAGTGGCAGAATGGCGTGGTGGTCGGCAGAAAAGAATGTGTGGACGTGGCAATGAAGCCATCATGTCTCGGTTGCGGAGGATAAAGTTCCCACAATGATAAATTAACCACGAGACAGGAAGCATGACCCTGGTGGCGGTTACAATGAAAAAAAAAATAACATGTACCTTCCTATAGTTGCCGATAAGCCATTGCTCCTTCCCTCACCAACAAGAACCAGCCTATCGTACTAGCCATGAAGGATCCACCGAGTCTTGCCATCATGCATGTTGGTAGCCAATATCCGAGACTTAACGTCCAAGATTGAGTGAATGGAGTTAGGCCTATTGTATTGGGGAATAGCCGCAAATATTCTGTGCTGTATTTAGCTGTATGGGTATGCTTATCTGCGTAAATGTGTGGGAATAAAAGGGAGGGCAAGCCACAAAGCACCTCAGGCTTGAACGCAACCCGATCCCCAAGCTCCATGCGCCACGATGCTTTCAGGTGCTTGACGAGCATCCATGTCTTACTTCTATGCAGGATAGAAAAATCTGGAGGGCACGAGTAGAAATATCCATCCCACCAGCCTCATAGCCCGGGACTATTCGGACTTGAGCTGGCAAAATTCGCACTCAACCTCGCGGGCCTCATACTATGCGATGGATGTAGTAATCCATCATCTGTGGAATCTAACCTGAATCCAGTATACCCCGTATCCTGGCCGAAGTAATCCCTGTATTCCTCCTCGTCGACCGACCTGGGCGGCCGTTCCTCGATTGGCCCCACATACCCACTCATATCGCTCAGTCTTGCCTCCCTTAATCCTCTTGGCTGCTGCTGCGAGAGATCCCCTTCCTCCGGCTGTTCGCTCTCCCAACCCGGTCCGTACCGACCGTATCCCGACACCGCGCCACCAAGGTATCCCGTGGGCGAGCGGGACCTCACAGTATCATTGTCGTTTTCCATGTTGCCCCCGTCATCCTCGTCCACGCGAGGCAAGGGACCAGGACTCAACGCCCCACTCATATTCCTATCCCTATCGAGATCCCTTACCCCATCCGAACGACTCAGGGAGCTGACCGTACGCGTTATCCTCGTACGCACACTCGAGAACGCCGACTCGACCACCTTGTCGTCCGCAAGCTCGCCGAGCGATCCGCCGTCCGCATCAACACCGTACCTGCGACGACCGCTCATGCTCATACAGTCCCCGTAGCCAAATCTCTGACCAAGTTCCTTGATCCTTCTCTCCCTGACCTTGGGGGAGAGATCTCCGTACCCTTCGAACAGGGAAATCATCCCAGATTCCGCCACGTAGTAAGTGGCGCCCGCGACCGTGCGCGGATCCGCCGGCATATGGGGCCACCTTATAAACAAGCTGGTAAATAGCGTGAGAACCATAACGGAAAGAATGGCGAGGGCGATGCTGCCACACACCGGGTCTTCGCCTATCAACCCGACGTGTCCGAAGGGAACGTTGGCGAGGAGAATCGGCATGATCTCGGAAAGAATGGACGTGACGGACACGATCGTGAGGAATGCGTGGCGGCTGCGGATGGCGGCGGCGAGACCCGTGAACGGGTTGGAAGGTCGATCGACTAGGATGGATCTCTCGGGTGCCTGGGGGAAACCGAACATGAGGTGGTATGGCATGATTACCGCCACGCCTGTGACATTTATTAGAGATGAAGCTGAATGGTGTGGAGGAGGAGGAGGATAAGCTTACTGGCAAAGAAGTAAAACCACCAGAAGGCCATGCTGACTCCAATGGCCGAGAACAAGAGCCTCTTGCCGGCGCTGGGACTATCCATGAATACTTCGAACTTGTTCGTGTAGGGCATCGAAACAGTGTGGTAGTATGCGACAAGACCTAATACCGCGCCGTGAACAACTAAAGCTGCCACTCTGGACCAGAGCTTGAGCGGAGCGAAGGGGATATGTGTCCGCGCTCCAATGGGATCATTCAACCCAGCCAACCCGTTATTAGCCAGATCCGGGGTCATGTCGGTTGCCAACCCAGCAGTACTATCATCAGAAGGGACAATGCCATAGTGTGCGTCGCCATTCACCATCCGATAGATGCCCAACTTGTACTTTCGCTCCCCGTAAATCTTGTCCAGGCGGTCGGGAAGAACGGCGCCCGTCTCCGCCTTCCGTGGTATGGCAATTAACGGGGCCCTGAACTGGGGGCTCACAGCCAGAATGCTCGTTTCGGCGATACTCCATGGACTTTGGGCAAGGCCGGTCGTCCACCTCTGGACGAGAACAACGACGAGGACCATGATGAGAAGCATGACAGTCATCATGGCGAGGAGGGCATATGTGAAACCTGGACTCACTCCAAGATCGCAGACGCACCCGTCGTCGGAGCCTTCTTCGCACTCTCCGTGCACCTTGACGCTGATGGCTTCTGACGCAAGGGGAACCAGTAGCCACGAGGTGCCAACGAGCATTGTAGTAAGGAAGGGAGCTGCGTAGCCCTCGAATGCTAGGTTGAGGGGTGTGAGATAACTCTTAAAGCCCTCGAAGAATGACAGCGTCACTGTGTTCCTCGCCGAGGCACCACCTTCCTTCGCCATGGCCGCGAATGGCTGATACATTTTGACATTGAGATCGATGATCCTGAACGTTAGGGACAGAACCCCGGCGAATACTAGCGGCAAGAAGTTTCCAAGGAACGCATCCGACGGCGTGAAGTTGTAAGCGTCGACCCCAATGGGGTCAAAGTCTCCGCCGCCGCCAGTTGCAAGGGCCCTGTACGACTTGTAGAAGGTCGTGTAGGTGTATGGAGTCCCTCCAACAGTCAGATCGTAGACTTCGGACGGCGGAGTGGTGGCTACCTCAGCGAGGGCGCCGTTGATAGCTGTCAGTATGCTGTAGGGGGCGTGAGTTTCCGTCGCCCGGGTCACCGTGCCACCCACCTGGGCAACTATCACGGTTGACACGAGAATCCATTCGCCGTCCTCGTCCTCGTTATCTCCATCGTCTGGTTTTGGATCAGAATTGTCGCCGTTCGTACCAGTCTCCGTGCTGTCCTCTACCTGGGTCGTATAGGTCACTTCGTATGTGACTGGATCTGGAGTTGTGATCATTGTGATCAAGTTGCCGTTCTTTTGCGTCACGACTGCATAGGCAGGAGGCTGGGTTAATATCGTGGTTCGGACAGCTGAATATGCCAGTGTTGTTTCCGTGTTTACAATGCCAGGTGTGGGGACGATTGTAGCAGAATCTGTTCCACTTGACTCCTCGTCGGTTGGGCCCGTCATGGTTGTCTCCTTCGTTGTTCCTGATATGGTGTAGGTGACCGGTTCGATATCAATGCCTTTACCTGTGGTCTTTCGCCTGGATGATTCGCCCCAATCCTTCCGCGTCGACTCCCCGTCCACCGCACTTCCCGTAGGCTTCGTGTGTGGCTTGTCCGTAGTGAATTGCCCAGTCCCGACTGTCAGAGCCACGGTTCTGCTGTGAGCTTCCGAGCTGCTACTCGCAGAAGCCTCACTAGCAGTGGGAGTAGTAGTAGTAGTATTGGGCCCACCTGCTTCACCACCGCCCGAGCCCCCACGTAATACTGTTGTAGTAGAGGTGGTCGCCCCATTGTTTTTAGACGTGGACCCTTTCGATGTTGTGCTTGGGGTATGGCCGGGATTCTGGATAATGAAAGTTTGCTCACTAGTTGGAGAATCTGTGTTTGGTGTGACACTGCCCCCCGTTGGAGCCTGCACACCGTCTTCGTTAGTGGTTGTCGAAGAGTGCTGTGTTGGCGCCTCTGTTGTGGGAGAGTCTTTGCTACTGGTCAGATTCTCTGTCGCAGTGTTTTCGTGTGACGTCGCAGATTTCGTACTGGTTGGCGTAGTTGATGGTGAGACTTCTTCTGTACTAGTTGGGGACTGTGTTGCATCGCCTCCCTCATACGTTGTGGATGTTTCTCTACTTGTAGACAATAGGGATGTGAAAGCAGGGGTAGGCGATTTAGATTCTCTAGTTGTTGAAATCGTACTACTGGGAGGCTGGTTGGGACTATTTATAGGCTGTGTAGTGTCATTCCCCTCTGTTTTGTTTTGAGTCGCTTCTGTAGTTGGATCTGTCTGCTTTGTAGTGCTGCTCGGGAGGTCCGTCGTCGAGAGTGTTTCCTGACTTGGAGCTCCTTCTGTTGGAACAGATGTACTAGACGCCACCGCACTTGGTATCTTCTCTGTTGGAACATTCGTGGTGGTTTTGGTAGTACTCGGACCCGGGTTATCCGCACTGGCTGGTTCTTCTTCGCCCGAGCTAGTTCGAGTTATGCTTTTAGTGGTATCCGGTAAAGGCGTTTCTTCATTAGGATCTTCCCCCCAAGAAGTACGCGATGCAGTAGGTGAGATAAGTTCAGATGACTTTGAAGTAGTGGGCTCCTCTACTCCTTTCTCTGTTGGTGTGGAACTCGGTCCCTCCTCTTTTCGTGATGTGTAAGTGGTTGAGGCCTCCGTTGGTGTACTAACTACAATGTCCCTGCTCTCAGACGTGCTCCTAGGCGTCTCTACATCCGTTGTTTCCACATGTGGCGTCTCGACAGATATGGTTTCCTGCGTTATCTCGTCGATCTTCGTCATTGTGTCCACCTCGGTTTCCTCTGTACGTTCAGCGGAGGACGTTGTCGAAGCAGTTGTCTCGGCCTCTGTCTTGCTCTCTATATCCTCGCGGCTTGAAGATAATTCCCCCCCGCCTCCCACCGTCGTTGTTTGGACCTGTGTCTGCTGAGCTTCCTCGCCGCTCCATTCCCGACTTGTTGTTGAAGCGCTGCCATCCAGGCTTTCCGTCGCCTTTTCATCCCCTGCACTCGCTGTCTTCTCTACCGTGGTTTGAGCCTCATCGGCAATTGTTGTAGGTCCTGCATCGGGGTTGTCACCCTCGCTGCTTGCTTTTTCCTTCCCCCCTGAGTTTCCTTCACTTTCAGCCGCCCCTGAATTCGAGCTGGATGCCAGGTCGGTCCCGCTAGTAAGCTCCTGCCTCCTCTCTAAATTTGTAGTCGATGTCGGGCTTAATATAACGGCGTTAGCGTCACTTTTGGGCATCAAAACGAGCGCGGATGCTATCAGCGATATGCATAGCAGGAGTAGTAATATCTGGCAAACAAGGAGGGGCCATCTTAGGGCGGCTGGCTTGTAGTCGTCCTTTCTGGCTTTTGCCTTCTTGAAGCTCCGTATTGACGCTCCGTCTCCGTCCTCGTACTCGGTCTGCGATTGAAGGTGGTAGGCCGGTTGCTGTGGTATGGCCAAAGCCGCTGGATCGTATATCGCCATGGCAAAATTGCAATGTGCAACTGTTAGTTATATAGTAACAAGACAACGAACGGACAGCAATTCGCCTGGCGGCGATGCAGAAACAAAACCAAACTTAGCGAAGGTGGTGACAATGAGACCTCCAGATTTCAAACTTTTTTTTTGAATGTACAGACACCCAGTATAGCCCCGACGGACAGACCGGGGGTCCCGGGGATAGGGGCCCGCATTGGTTTATAAGAGAACCCAGAGAGAGGGGCGTAACACATAGGGAGAGTCGCAAGCATGGATTTCGTGAAAGGCCGAGAGTACCATGCTAGCCCCCAACACTCCCTAACACTCACCAGAACGCCCCACACGTCCCTATGTGAGTACAAACGTGCGTGTGATATACCCTGTAAGGTACCTCGAATGGGTCAATGAGGAGGAGGCTTTCGTGGCATGCGGGTCCATGTCGACAGGGTTTTGGGAAGCATCCGCTTGTCTACCAGAACCAACACTTCGGCCTGAGCCTACTCACAAAGATACAAGTATTCACGGTGCTCGTTGGTACGATGCTCATGTACTCTCTCCCGACATGCAGATGGCTGTGCCGCAAGACAGAACACAAGACGTTTCGTTGCATCTGGGCCAGGGTTTTCTTCCTCCTGATGTGTGTGCTATGCCATGCAATCATCGCTTTCTTCCTTTGTGGCCGAGTTACTGGGCTGGAGAGCAGCTAGGACTTGGATTATGGGGAATTGGGGGTAGATCCTTCCGAAATCCATGGCTTCCTCTTCAGGTATGAAAAATCGTCAAAGAGTCCCAAAATGCCAGGGATTACATCGTCGCAGGGCTAGGACTTGCCACATCATTGGGGATTGGCAAGTCCTGATAATTGCAATCTCGACTTGGGAGGCCACTGAGTTTGTCTTGTACACAGTAGTCCTGCTCCGTTGAAGCGTTTCACTGATGACGGTTCAGGTCTGGTCGGCAACTGAGAGACCTGCATACAGTCCTGGCGATCGACTCGAAGGAAAAGTCTCCAAGACGAGGAATTCTCTGGAGTGGTCAAATTAAGCGCCCGTTCGGCGGGGCCATCTGTAGGCATGCTTCCGTGCTCGGCGGAATGCCTATTCCGGATGTATATGCAGTGCGTTGCGTAGCGATGGGGGCTTTGCGTAGGGAGTTGTTTCCGGTTCGGGGAACTTTGGAGAGGCATTGGGGGCTTCAATGGAAAGGTTGGACAGCATCAAGAGCCTCAATCCTTCTTTTTGGTTGCTTGGGGGCTGGCTAGGACGGCTCCTTCCCACCACGACACATCTCGAAAAAGGACCCGTCATGTGACGACCAAGGACAGGATTGATGACATAGGAAGAAAAGAACGGGCAGGAATGGCGGGGGTATTGTCGATGCAGGCACGAGGCACAGCAGATTGCATCCTTAGATACGAGTCACAGTGCCAGTATGCACAGCTGCAAAGTGTGGCTCAGGAGATCGATCACAGTGGGACGTCGGTACCGGAGCATGAACGAAAAAGCGCCAACCAACCCATACAATCACAATTGCCGCTGAAAAGTGAGGATATATCGACTTGATGTGGGCTACAAATATGCCGTCGCTACATCCTGAACTCCCCAACCAGATGAGCCTGTTCGGGAACTCTATGTCAGCAGCGAGCAGGCACCACCAGCCGCTAGGAAGCGGCAACGGCGTCGCCCCTCTATGCCGTTCCGGTCCGGAGCGGTTTGCCGCGGCCCCTCCAATTGCCATGACGGAATCGGCGACGCTTTTTGGCAGTTGCTATCCGAGCTACGTGAATAAATCAACATTTTTGATATGTTCATGATGAAATAAATGCCTGATATTCATTCATTTGCATTTGACTTTCGACAGTCCTGCATTATTGGCAATACCTTCCTGGACTAGCACAACCGAATTCAGACTTTTCAGTTGGACTAGAGAAGTTCGCATCTAACCCTATCCAAAGGGACCCCACCACTCCTACTCATACTCCTCTACCACCAACTCGCCACGAGAACGCCGTATACGCGGCAAGATAACCCTCTTCTTATTTTCGCTCTTTTCAGCTTCCTCACTGCGCCACAGCCATGTCCACCCAAACCATCCCCATCGAGCACGGCCAGCTCCAGCATCTCCTGCCTCCATCATGGAAGACGCAGGTGACGGCTTGGCTGGCAGAGGATACCCCATCCATGGACTATGGTGGCTTCGTTGTAGGAGACGATGTCCGCACCGCGACTCTATGGGGTAAATCGGCAGGCATCCTCGCCGGCGTGCCCTTCTTCGATGAGGTGTTCGCCCAGTGTGGATGCGAAGTCCAGTGGGAGACAAAGGAGGGATGTCACATCGACACCATGACGGGAAACCATGGAAAGAAGGGAAAGGCCAAGATAGCCACAGTGAAAGGCCCGGTCAGAGGCTTGCTGATTGGAGAGCGAGTGGCTTTGAATATCCTTGCCCGTTGCTCTGGCATTGCGTCCTCGACACGGAACCTGGTCATCAACCTCCGGAGTGCCGGATACAAGGGAATCGTGGCCGGGACGAGGAAGACGACGCCCGGGTTCAGGCTCGTGGAGAAGTATGGCATGCTCGTCGGCGGTGCGGACATGCATCGTATGGACCTTAGTTCTATGGTCATGCTAAAGGACAACCACGTTTGGGCCCGGGGCAGCATCACCGACGCTGTGAAGACGGCCAAGGCGGTCGCTGGATTTGCGATCAAGGTGGAGGTTGAGGCTCAGAGCGAAGCCGAGGCGGACGAGGCCATCGAGGCCGGCGCCGATGTAGTCATGCTTGACAACTTTAGTGGAGATGGTGTCAAGGTGGCTGCTAGGAGTTTGAAGGAGAGGTGGGCCGGCAAGAAGTTCTTCCTACTGGAAGTCAGTGGTGGGCTGAGAGTGGAAAATGCCGAGGAGTATGTTTGCCATGGTAAGATTTCCCACACCCGTTCTGCATTTGACCTGATTTGCTGACCAAGAACTAGATATCGATATTATGTCTACAAGCTGCATCCACCAGGGCGTTGGACATGTTGACTTTTCTCTCAAGATTGATCACTAAGCAGGTTTGCGACTGATCCCACGAACATCCCACAGCTTTAGAAATATGCCCTCAGAAGGCAGATTGAATGCTACAGATTTATTGCGCCTGATACATAACTTGGGCCTCATTTTCTCATTTCAAGCAATAATAACACCCTCTTGGACTCATCCCAGTGACTTCACAAGGCAAGAGACCCCGAAGCGCCTACAGCTTCAACCATCATCGCCAATCGAGTCAATCTTCCACAATCCCCCAGCTCCCTCAACTACATGTCCAACATCAGTATTAGCCATGTTCTCGAGAAGTGTGCCCCAATATTTGACTAGCTTGGAAGGAACCATCGTCGCACTCAATTCCACCAAAGCATCAGATTCTGTCTGGACCGTCGGGCCAAGTGCGCTGTAGAATGGAGCAGCCATCCCCGTTGGTATATTGGCAAAGTAGCTCAAATTGAATCGTTTGTGACCTCCACCGTGAACTGGAATATCAATATGACAGACAAGGTTCCAGCGTCCCAACGTGATGGGGACCGCGCGATTGTTCTGAATCAAGGACGAGCGGAGAGCATTAAAGACGACTGTCGGGGGATATCGAAATACCTGGGATCGGGGCGATTCCGCACGGGAATAGATAGCACGCGGCCTACACTCTCTCACGAAAGCACCATGGAGAGTGTGGCCTGCATTCGGGGAGCATCCCTCTTGCTCGTTTATTCCGGCAAAACCATGGGTGTACCAATCTTCGCCAGGCACAGGTCCCACTGTTCTCTTTTTGCGACGTGGAGTGGGATCGGGAGTGCTCTGTAGAGATTCCTGAGAGCGACAGCGGCGCGAGAGAGAGCCCGGATACTGGGTGGTGCCATCTTGACCATCCAGAAACTGGCGAGGGAAACCGAGCATACCAGGGTTCATACGTCCGCGCAAGATCATTTGAGGAGGGCTTCCTGTACCGGGGACTTGCGATCGCGGGGAGGACTGGAGATCAAGCGAGTCGATAACGGGGCTCAGAGCGGGGTTTCTGCCTAGCGATATTGGGGAGAGGGGCCTCTGCTCGTTGGGTCGGCCCGGGATGTCTGCTAGGATTTCTGCGCACCTAGGTCGGGGTAGTGATCTGCTGCAAGGGGAAGGGCTCCTGGGAAAAATACTGGCGTGGTAGTGGGTACTGGTATATTGGCCGGGACTGGTCAGGGTGTCGCTGCGAGGGCAATAACCACTGCGATATGCATTGCTGCGGTATGGGTGGTCGATACCACTTGTCCCGACGATTTGTCTGGACATGGCTGCGGTGTTGGATGGCTTGGTGGTAGTGTTTGCGTGTAAATGGGTTTACAGGCTACAAGATGAGCTGTAAAATGTTCTGAGACGGTGTCTGGGGGGAGGTAAAAGATGGTAGAGAAAACACGGACGTTGATATATATATATATACATATATATATATATGTAGCTGAAGGGCAGAACCTAATCTAGAGTATTTACTAGCTGAGGAATTTAAGCGATAGGATTTGGGAGGAGTTTCGTGACTTGAGCTCCCAGGGACTGATACTGGGCTGAATTTGACGCTATTCACAGAGATTCATGATGGGTTTCGGAGTAAAGATACATTATCATGATGCACTCGCATATGCCAACAACCACCTCATGTAGGGCCCCTTTTGGACGTTGAGTTTGTCCCTCGCCCATACATACAATTCCATGGCTAACCCGCACATCCATACGTGCTGCTGACCTACTTTGTCATCTTAGTCATCTCATTTCCGTCTCGCCACGTCCTTGACCATTTTCAAAGAATGTGATCTATGAGTTGGTATAAATAGAAACACGACTGTCTCCGCCAACGCGGATAATTCTACCACGAACTCTCACGTACAAGAGCAAAGCCATCTCCGTTTACGTTGTCTACGGCGAGGAATATGCCACGGGGAGATAACTTAATACGCAATGATCCTCTCTTACACTGAGCTGTAGCAAATATCACACGGGAAAAATCCACTGCGCACAAAGCAACTTCGGTACTGGAGACGATGGACTAGGCGACTAGCTTTCCCTCTAGAGACCAATTTATTATGCTATTAAAACCCATCCTCGGCGTATCTTTCCAGAATTCCCCAAATCCAAAGGACCGAAGTCCGCAGTTGATCCCTCAAGCTTCCGACTAAATCACATGGACCCATGCCGTGAAGTCCAAAAACCATCCGCGCAATCCGTCCCCATCAACTCTCTATACTGTGCGGCTGGATCATCCGACACACTTCCTCGCCCTCTTCCCCTGGAAGATCTCCTTCTAGAACCACCGCCACCGACACCTAGACCACGTCCCCTACCCATATGCCCGTCTTCTCCCGTACCTCTCCATGCGTGATTCCCTCCCCCAATATACCTACTCGGCCTTCCCTCTTCTAGACTTGCAGGCCTGCAAAGCAGGAGCCGCCACTCCCCGCCGTTCCACGTAATTACGTCGCCTAGCCTCGAGCACATGGTCCCGGAAACCGCGCTGCTGCGCTCCGTGAACAGGCGGGCGGGGCAAATTCGGTAGGTCCCGGCTTCACGATTTTCGCCGCGGCTCCCACGCCCCCCGCTGCCTGTGCTGGAATCGCGGGCCGGCGAACCGCTGTTCGAGAGAGCAGCAAAGTTGCAGTCCGGGAGGGCAGCACCGCCGTGGGAGAAGATATCGCGTCCCGGAGCGCGTAAGGGGCGAACCTGGAACTTGACGTGGCCTTCGTTCTCCCACCCTTCCGCCGCCACGTCGCAGAGGGTCGTCCATCCTCCGCCGGGGATGCGCAGGAGCGATGTTTGGCGGAGGCACGCGGCTTGGAGAGCGTCGAAAAGGGCGCGTCGGGCCGGGTATCTGTTGCGGGAGTTTGTGAAGTCTGCCATTCTTCTATTTCTTTTCCCCTTAAATATCTCGAATTCTGGTCGGCAGGGTTGTTGCTGCGCTGTGTTGGCGATTTACTTAATTAGTCTGGCAGGACAGGAATCTAGGGGCGTTTTTCTTTGGGTCCCGAAAGATATTGGATTGGATCTTTTTAGTTTAAGCGACGAGGACTTGAATATATATGCCATTTCTGTACGCGGTGCCTATCTGGTTGTCTGAGATGGGGCTTGTGTCGGCAGGAGCCGACTAGATATTTGACTAGGTGATAAACGTGATTTGGAGATACTGTACTCCACTCCAAACTGCTCGAGAGGCGTTAATTGACGGACATCCATGGGGAATCATAGTGGTGACGGCTCGTTTTCCGTTTTCAACTCCAGGCATCAAGATTATAATTACTCTCCTGAAATGTATGAAAAAACTCATCCAGATTAGCCAAACTCCACCAGTATTTCATTGAACTATTAAGTTGGCCACTACGGTTATTCCGATCTGTTCTCATGATTCCACTCGGCGCGAGTATGAAGCTAGCGTTCTCGAATTCTTAAAATCTTTTATCATTCAAATTTCAACCCCCTTTTAGCATGTGCTACACTATCCAGCGTTTATCCGTCAGTATGTTTCACCGGCATGCTCGCTTTTCCTGTACGTTCTCTCTCCAACACGCCGTTAGTCTCTACCCTACTTCCCTATCCATCATTCACCTAACCTAACCAGTGAAACAAAACAGCCCGAAGCACGATGTCCAACTTCGCAGACGGTTCCGTCACCGCACGCAGCGATTTGGTCTTCGCTCCCACGGCCGCCGTAATCAACAAGAACACCACCACCTTGCCCTCCCGCACGTACGTCACACACACCGGCGCAACCGTCCTCGCCGTCTGCGTGGCCGAGGGCGAGTCCAAAGGAAACGCCACTTTCAATGTGACTCCTATTATCCGAGGCGGCGGCGGCGGGTTCTACTTTGATGCTTCCACTATCGTGCGCTCGGGTGCTTGGGGCAGGTTGATAAGAAAATTAATGAGAGAGCCTATGGGAACGAAAGTGAGGGATGTGGGTGGGGAGTGGGTGCTTGAGCTTCAATGCTACAATAGGCTGTTTTGTGCGGTTAAAGCTTGGGGGAGGGGGAAGGGGCAGTGTAGGTTGCCAGAAGACGACACTATCTTCAAGAGACATATATTCAGGAATCAGCGCCGCAGCTAGATACCCCCCCCGGGATTAGGGGGTTATACTAGAATAAGGGTGTCGAGGACGCTAATTGAAGTATTTGTCGAACCTCCGACTCTTATTACTTTCTCGCGTCCGGGTCGTATGGGATGCCGTATCGGAGGAGCAATCCAGCCAGTCTTGGGGTTGGCGAGAATATTCATCTCGCCGAGGTCGCCGTGGGTGACGACCAAGAGGAACACCGATCTTCACAGCGAGCTCGAAGGCGGAGGCATGAGCAGGGCAGATTGCTTCTCGCCATGCAGTAGACGATATCGGCTCTGGGGATCTGCATCGAAGACCTGGCCGCACGAAATACCAAGCTACTGATGCAGAAAGAACGGAAGATCGAGAGCCTTCATGAGCATGTGGACCATTTCTCCACCGCGCCGCGGGATATCCAGGCCACCTTGGCAGATACGAATGTGCTGATAGCGTCTCCAAGTTTCGAGCTAGACGTCCAGAGGAGCAAGGCCGGGGAAGGGGAGGGGCTGAGGAGGGAACTAGGGGAGGCGAATAGGGAGAATGAAGCATTGAAACGTATTCTTGGGGAGTAGATGCGAAACTGAGAAACGGAAATTGGATGGGACCAGCCCTGAGAGGGTTCACAAGCGGCTTGCTTGTCCCGAGGTAAAAGGTGCTGCTTCTTAGGAACCAATCTATCACCGGGGTATCACCAAAATGACAAAGAGATTTTATTGCGAGAGCACCATTGTAACTAAATAGGTAGAATATTCATTATTAACAGTTGGAAATAGGCTTATACAAAAATCCGTGGGGCCCTATATGGCCGTGCGCAAAAAAACACATGGGATTATATGGGGTTTTTTAAAATAATCCGTGTGGTCTTATAAAACCCCACGGGTTTTATGGTATAATCCCATAGGGTTATATAAATTTATTAATAAGGTTTTATAAAACTATACGGGTTTATTGGTAAGGTTTTATAGGATTATATAGGTTTATTAATGGGATTTTATAAGGTTATATAGGTTTTAAATTAAAAATTTATAAAATTATATAGGATTTTTATATAATAATATATTTTATTATATTAATTATTGGTATATAAATTAATATATTTCGGTATATTAATTAATATATCCGATTTATATATTTAATTTTTTTATTTTTATTTTTTAAATAATATTATAAATAATACCCGTTTCGGTTCCGGCCTATTTATAATAAACGCTCGCCGTTATTTAATAGGCCATTTATTTTTTCTTTTTTTATTTAATATAATTTATATAATAGGATTTTCTCCTAATAATTATATAATATTTATATATATTTTTTTATTATATAATTATTTTAACCCGTAAGGAGTTATTTTTTTAATAAAATCCCCATTATTCCCCGCCAAATTTATTTTATCCGATTTTTATTAAATATTATTTGGTATAATATTAATATAACCAAATAAATAATCCAAAATTATTAAATATTAAAATTTAAGGTCCGGAATATTAAAACCATAATCCCGAAATATAATATTTTATATTTTTTTAATTTAAAATAATTTTAAATTATTTATTAAATTATCGGATAAAATATTTGGTTTATTAATCGATAATTAAACAAAGGAAAGGTCCACGGTATAATTAGGTTATTAGGTTTAAGTTAAATATTCCGATTATTTAACCGGTAAACGGCGGCGTATTAATTTGGCTCGATTTAATATTCGGCGTATTTTAACGAAAATTTTACGGATTATTTAAACGTTTATTTAATTAATAAACCGTTCCGTATTTTTTTTTTCCTTTTCGGGATTAATATTAAATATAAGTATTATAATAGGTATATTAGGAAAAATATATTTATATAATATAAATATAAAAATATTCCGAATAATAATAAGGTTTAATTTATTTTTATTAAAACGATATATTTATTGGCCCGTATTTTAATTTTATTTAAAAGCAGTATTAATGGTTTGGTTATATAAAATATTACGGGCCAGGCACCGGAATTTATTAAAACTAATCCATTATTATTAAAATCCCAAAATATTATACCTAGGCGGGAGAATTATAAAAAAGTATTAAATAAATTATATTAAATATATATATTAATTAATTAATTTACCTAATTATAAGTATATTTAAACCAAACCCTAAATAATAAATTGCGCCGCTTTATTTATAATTAATGGGTTTATTATTAAACGTGTTCGTTTAATTAAACTTTTTATTATTAATCGGAATATTAATATTATTATAATGGCTTTTTAAACGGACCCACCCGTAAAAATTATAATTTCCCATTATTTAATATAAATTATTATACCTAATTGGGAATACGTAGTGAGCGTAAGCGAGCGAAGTATTCGCTTTCTAAAATCATTAAGCCCGTGAGGGATTACTAAGACTTATAGGGGGGAACTGGCTTAAAAGTCGAAAAGTGTGGAGTTTTTCCTAATTAGGCGAAAAACAATACCACGAGATTTTGCATTTATATTTACTAAAATCATTATATAAAGAAACTCCTTTTAATTATTTTACAATATTTAAAAACCCTTATTAATAACTCCAAAAAAAAGCTATAAGCTTATCAGTTAATAAAGAAATATATTTAATGTGGTTTTCCCATATAGTTTAAGCCCTATATAACCAATAAAAAAACGCCTGTGCATTTATTATTTTATAAGCATATACTTGCCCGTATCCACCGTAATAAAAATAATAAAAAGAAATGGATTTTATAAAAATGTTTATTAGAAGTTTGGTTATATAAAATATATTTTTGCTTATTTTTACGATTTTCGTTTCCCTATTATATAATACAGAAAGGGTTATTATATATAATAAAAAAAAATTAACGGGGGGGGTTAAAAATAACGGGGGGGGTTATATAATTTAACTTATTATAAAGCATTTTTATAAAAGCTGTTTTATAGGTATATACTTGCCCGCATCCACCGTAATAAAAATAATAAAATAAAATGGATTTTATAAAAATGTTTATTAAAAATTTGGCTTTATAAAACATATTTTTATTTATTTTTATAATTTTCGTTTCCCTATTATATAGTATAAAAAGGGTTATTATATATAATAAAAAAAAACTAACGGGGGGGGTTAAAAATAACGGGGGGGGTTATATAATTTAATTTATTATAAAGCATTTTTATAAAAGCTATTTTATAAATATATACTTGCCCGCATCCACCGTAATAAAAATAAAAGAAAAAAATGGATTTAATAAAAATATTTATTAAAAGTTCGGCTATATAAAATATATTTTTGCTTATTTTTACAATTTTATTTGCGTTTTTAATATTATTTTTAAAATTTCCTATAATCGGAATCGTAAGGCGGGTAGGGGCGTGCGGACCATATGCCTAACCACATTATTATATGGCTTTTCGCAAATGCACTCCAGGCCGCATCGGCCCGAATAAATTAAATAAAAATAAATAAAAATAAGCAAAATACTATTTAAATTATTATCCTTTAATTCCAGCTTTTCTTACATTTTTACAATTTTATTTGCATTATATATATTATTTTTAAAATTTACTACGGATGGAGTTAAGCGGCGAAAAAACTGCAGGCGGGCTAGTCATATGACCATTAATTTTATTGTATAATATATAGGCAGTAATAAATCTGGCCGCATACGCCCCATAAAAATAATTAAAAATAAATAAAAATGGTAAAACCAGTATTTATATAATTGCTTTCCCATGGTAGCTTTTCTTATATTTTTACGATTTTATTTGCATTATATATATTATTTGTAAAATTTACTGCGGATAAAGTTAGGCGGCGAAAAGCTGCGGCGAAAAAATCAGGGGCGGGCTAATTATATAACCATCGATTTTATTATATAATATATAGGCAATAATAAAGCTGGCCGCATCCGCCCGATTAAAAGGATTAAAAATAAGTAAAAATCGGCAAAATGGTATTTATAATATTAACCTTTTATTATAGCTTTTCCTATATTTTTACGATTTTATTTGCATTATATATATTATTTGTAAAATTTACTACGGATGGAGTTGGGCGGCGAAAAGCTGCGGCGAAAAAATCAGGGGCGGGCTAATTATATAAACATCGATTTTATTGTATAATATATAGGTAATAATAAAGCTGGCCGCATCCGCCCGATTAAAAGGATTAAAAATAAATAAAAATTGGAAAAATAATATTTATAATATTACCTTTCCATGGCAGCTCTCCTTATATTTCTACGATTTTATTTGCATTATATATATTATTTATAAATTTTATTGCGGATGGAATGCGAAAAAATCAGAGGCGGGCTGATTATATAACCAACCATATTATTATATGGCTTTGGTAAATGCACACCTGTTATACATACCAGGCCGTATCCGCCTAAATAAAATAAATAAAAATAAATAAAAATCGGAAAAAAAATATTTATAATATTATTTTTTCATAGCTGCTTTTTTTATATTTCTATAATTTTACTTATATTATATATATTATTTATAAAATTTATTACGGATAAAATATTAAGCGGCGAAAAATTAAAGGCGGCTAATTATATGCCTAACTATATTATTATATGGCTTTGGTAAATGCATACCTATTATACGCACCAGGCCGCATCCGCCTAAATAAAATAAATAAAAATAAATAAAAATCGGAAAAATAATATTTATAATATTATTTTTCCATGGCTGCTCTTTTTATATTTCTATAATTTTACTTGTATTATATATATTATTTATAAAATTTATTACGGATGGAATATTAAGCGGCGAAAAATTAAAGGCGGTTAATTATATACCTAATTATATTATTATATGGCTTTGGTAAATGCATACCTGCTATACACACCACGCCGTATCCGATTAAATAAAATAAAGGAAAATATATAAAAATCTTTAAAATATTATTTTAATAATTCTCTTTCAATTATAACTTTTATTTAATTATTACCATTTTATTTACGTTTATTATTTGATTTTTAAAGTTTATTATAAACGGAATCGTGCAGTGGGACAAAATCGGGGTCGCTTTAATTATATAATTAATTATATTATTATATGGCTTTCCCAAATACATACCTATTATACGCACCAGGCCGTATCCGCCTAAATATAATAAATAAATAAAAATAAAAATCTGTAAAATATAATTTAAATGATTATTTATTAATCGCAGCTTTTATTATATTTTTACGTTTTTATTTGCGTTTCTTACTTAATTTTTTAAATTTATTATAAATATAATTTTGTAAAAGGTAAAAATTAGGGTTAGGTTAATTATATAATTATTTATATTATTATTTAACTTTGGTAAAAGTATACCTGCCATATATACCAGGCCATATACGCTTAAATATAATAAATAGAAATAAATAAAAATATATAAAATAATACTTTAATAATTATTTATTAATTATAACTTTTATTTTATTTTTACCATTTTTTTCGCGGTTTATAATTTATTTTTAAAATATATTATAAACGGAATCGGTAGGTGGGAAAGAAATTAGGGGCGGCCAAATTATATACCTAACCATATTATTATATAATTTTTGGTATATATAGACTTATCCATATTGGCCCAAATAAAATAAAATAAAATAAATAATATTAATAAAAATATTCTTTTATATATGGGCTTTTTTTTACAATATTGCTTTATTTTTAGCATTTTATTTAAGCATTATATTATAATTTTAAAGTTTTATATTATTCAAATTCACGGTTAGTAAAAACTTAATAGGGTAAATATTTTCTAATTTACCAAAAATCCACCTATTTTTATTAATATTTTAAAATTTATTTTTTATTTTTGGAAAGCCTTAAGGGTTTATTATTTAATCGTTTATTTAATTTAAATATTTTTAAAAACGGGAGTAAGGGGAAAACACCGCAGGCGAAAGTATTAAATTGGTAAAAAAGCACTTTTAATATTATTCCATTATAGTTTATAATAATATATTTCCTTTTTAATATTAATACATATATCCCTTATTATTTCCTTTTCCACCATGTCTTTTATTATTTTTACTATTATTATTACTCGATTGATGGAAAGTTTAAAAAGAAGTTAAATCGGCTTATTTCTCACCTTTTAATACGTAGATTAATGGAATGGTTTAAACGAATTTAAATGCGCTTATTTTTCCGATTCTTATACACAGATTAATGGAAAGTTTAAAAGGAATTTAAATCGGCTTATTTCTCCGATTTTTATACACAGATTAATGGAAAGTTTAAAAAGAATTTAAATGGCCTTATTTTTCCGATTTTTATACACAGATAAATGGAATATTTTAAACGAATTTAAATGCTCTTATTTCGCCGATTTTTATATACAGATTAATGGAATTTTTAAAATCAATTAAAATACGCGTATTTATGCGAATTTTATATAATAAAGAATATAATATTACGGGGGAGGGGGGGCATAAAGGGTTATAAATTAAAGAAGGTCCCATACTAAATAATATAAGTTGTAGTATAGTAGTTCAATTGGTTAAAGCCAAATCGTTTATTAAAACTGGAAACCTAAAGTGCATAAGTTTAAATTAGCCTATAACCACGTTTTTTAAACTTTTAAAAAACTTTCCAATTAAGCCCAATGATATTAGTAAGCAATTGAAATGAGTAAGCAATTAAAATGAGTAAACAATTAAAATAAGTAAACGAGTGAAAAAATAAAAATAAAAAAGTAAAATAATAAGCGAGTAAAATAAATAGAAATAAAATAAGGAAATAGGAAATAAGTAAAATATGTAATAAATAAAAATAAAAAGAATAATAACTAAAATAAATATAAAGAATAAAAAGCGAATAAAATAAAGAAATAAGAAAGAAATAAAAGGTAAAGGATAAAAAGCGAATAAAGGAAATAGAAATAAAATAAAAAGAAAAAGCGAATAAAACAAAAAGAAATAAAAGTATAAGCGAATGAAATAAAAAGAAATAGAATTAAAAGCGAATAAAATAAAAAAAAATACAATTATAAGCGAATAATATAAAACAAAATACCAACTTTCTTAATAATTTAAATCGCATTAGCGATTTTCACGATATGTGTGGCGGATACTACGTATTCCCACACCTTACTTCCTACGTGGAAGTACCGGATATTATTTTATTAATTACCGATTTTTTTATATAACGGGTAATATCGGTATTTATATTAAAACTGGTGGTAAAATATATAACCTAATAAAGAAATTTATCCGGTATAGTTTTATAGGGATTGGGCTTATTTATTAAACTTAAAATGGCGGCCGGTCCGAATAATAAATTAAATAATAATAAATATTTCTTCCGGTATTTTTTAAGTTTTTACGAACCCGCATTTAATATAATTATAAAAGAAATTAATAACCGACCCGATTCCGGCCCTTATTTTATTATTATTATTTATCGTATATTTATTAAAAATACTTTGAATTATTCGATATGCCTTATAATATAAATTATAATTTCGGGAATATTTAATGCGAAATTATTTAATATTAAACCGGTTTAATTGGTAATATATATAAAGGGGAAAAAAATAATATATAGGATTTTTAATTATTTTTATTCCTAATTCGTAATAATTTTAATTTGGTGGCTGCTTAAAAGATAATCGGTAATAAAATATTGGATAAATTAGCGAATCCGTAGGCTCCGTTTAATTATTAATATATTGGTATTCCATTTAATACGGCCGGGGTATAAAAATACCAATTTCGTATTATTTTTTATAATATTCCCAGAATTTTTTTAAATAATATTAAGTTTTTTTTTTTAATTAGGTAAACCGCGTATATATTTTTGGGAATACGTAGTGAGCGTAAGCGAGCGAAGTATTCGCTTTTTAAAATCATTGAGCCCGGGAGGGATTACTAAAACTTACAGGGG